>DWON01000009.1:0-63156 GCA_018251015.1 Phocides pigmalion okeechobee
GCGTTCCTACTCTTGAGGACTAAAATGGTCGCCTCCAATAATGTGTATCCGGCAACCACACCTCCCCAACCGAAACAATACATGAAGAATATGTTCCTTTACGGCGGATTATACGGGTAGCGCTGGTGCCGCCCCGGGCGAGCTCTAACGGCTCTACAACCTTTCAAAGGGAGTAGAGCCGTTCTAAAAGGGATTTCTAGTTTGCATCTATAAAGTGAGTCGTCGGTGAGTACGCACGTATGTTGCTGCGTTCCCAGCCGATGTGCTCGCCGGTGCGCAGGTTCTCGGCCTGCAGCCAGTCGTGCAGCGGCCGGAAGTACTCCAGCAGCCCGTCGGCGCGCATCGCGCGCTGCCCCGTCAGCGCCTCCATCGCCTCCGGCCACGGCTTCGACGAGCCCATCTTCAGCATGTTGCTGGGAATTGGAAATTATACAAACATTTAACATCTAAAACTTCACTTGTTTCCCTTTTTTATGTTGGAAGAAGAGCAACTAAACTGCCAGCCTTCTGATGTTAAATGGTTGTTGTAAACCATTGCCATGTACGCCCAACCTCAAACTGGACCTAAGTTTTGCTTGAGGTCGTTCATAGATCCTTTGCTACTTCTGAGGACTGAGATATTCGCCTCGCTAGTAAATGTAGCCGGTAATCACATCCCTCCAACCAAAACACAAGTACTGCTTTACGGCGGATTATGACGATGGCGGCGGTACATTCACGATCGAACTATAGTTCTACCATCTTGCAAATATGCAACAACTTACATAGACCACACGTGCGTGACAAAACTTCGAATGCTGTACCATTTATGACTATGATAAGAACTATACCGCGTTAACCACGAGACTCCTGTTTATTAAAATGTTATTGTACTCACGCCAAAGCATTCCCAGCAGCTACGCTCTGGTAGATATCGCAGTCTACCAGCTTCTTAGTGAGGTCCTCCGGAATGTACTCCCCGGCCAGCTGGCACAGCGCGCGGTGAAATTGGAACTGGATTATGAACGAAACGTAGTATCTGGAAACATTGAAAAAAATAATAGAAGCCACTTTAAGACAGAGTGGTACCAATTCACAGCAATAAATACTTAGATAGTCTATTTATATTGACAAAGTAGCAAAGGACGAATGGTGCAGAGACCATTTAACATTAGTAGTAGAATGGCACGCTTGTCCCATGGATATTTACGCTCTGCCAGGCGTCGTGCATAGATACACTGCTACTCCTGAGAACCAAGATGATCGCCTCGCTTGTAATTGCAGCCAGCGACGGCGCCTCTCCAACCAAAACAATAGTTTTAGAAGAAGGTTATGGGGCAGCGGTGACACTTCCCCAATAGTTGATTTACCTTATCATTTGTCATAGTGTTGTCATAGAAATTATTTTTGTTGGTTTACTTACATTTGAGGCGACAATCTTAACTTCAAGTGGGATTACAGTTCTGTATGGATTTGATTACACTTTTTTTTTTACAATTTACTATGTAACGGTTACTCACAAATTATTCTTTTTTAATTATAGATACCCACAAATCAATTGAACCAGTTACCATCAGATCCAAAGCATCAGTTACGTCAATCGAATAAAAGGCACAGTGGGACGTCTCCAGCAGATTGGCAAGTATACCTAGCGTATTCCACATCAGCCGACACGTGGTATTTGGCAGCGGCGTCGAAATCTTCCTCGGTGCGGTTGAGCGGCGGCTCCACGCCCTGCGTGGCCTCCCGCAGCCACCAGTAGTGGCAGTTGTAGTCCTCAGGCGACGTGGTCCCGCGGAACACGCCGTAGCGAAACAGGTCCAGGGTGTACGCGAACGGCAGGAACACTATTTTGTCTATACCCTGGAAATTTGTACAGGATTTTTTGGAAATGGAAGATATAATGAGAGATACAATGCATGCAGGCCGTCTAATGTTAAGTAGTTGCTGCAGCCCAACATATACGTAGAATGTCCAACATGACTGAAATACAATCTCAGATCATATATTATTTGGATTGGCACGATAGCGCTATTATGCCAATCCAAAACGCTGTAACATTCAAAAACGACACTTGAGATCTCACATCAATCTCATATCATGTCGTACTCGTTGTTACTCTTAAGAACTAAGATGGTCGCCTCATTCGTAAGTCACTCCACTATGAACTGTGGAATCTTCAGAAGCATGGAGTAAGTATAGTGTTGTGGTGGAAAGAGTGCCAACTTATTTACATTTTAGGCAACCCTGTGATCGCTTCATATTTTTATGTATGATGAAAGTAACACTCGAGTATGCTGGCCACCTGATATTACATAGCTTCTAGACACCTACGGCCAACCTTAACCGGAATTAAAATCCTGTTTGATGTCGTGCATAGACACGATGGTATTCTTGATCATTGAGACAGTCGCGTCGCTTGTAAGTGTAGCCGACAACTATACCTCTCCAACCGAAACATAGCTAGTGCTTTACGACATATACATAGTATGGTGGTGAAGGGTGGTGGTCAAACCATCTTGCAATGTAAACTGTCAAGTATAATGTTACTTGTCACAACGTTTAGTTGCCCCTTGAAATTCGTCCCTCATTTATTACTAAAAAAATCTCGCTCATGGCTCTATGATCAGTACACCTTCATTTCTTGAGTCAACAAAACATACCATTTTGTACAGTTGGTTTATTTCAGTCTGCTCATCCTCAGCATCGCCGCTGATGAGCTTGACGCGACGTAAGTGTTTAGGAGAGGACACCGACAGCGCTATCGTATCGCCGACTGCTTCGTGGAAACCTGAAAGCCAAACGTTGACATTTAGTTTAACATTCATAAATATTATATGTAAATATAGTACACATCCATACAAAACACATACATGAACATATAATACATATATTCACGTGAGAAAATATTAAATCTCGTGAGCCAATTATGTACAATGTGAATTTATTTGTCCGCGTGTTTGATTTGTTTCTCATTTTAATATATTATATTTACGAAGAGTACCTACGATGAAAAAAATGTAATTAATCATTTGCACTTGTACCCGTAACTCTGATTGGATTTCATTCCAGTTTACTCGACTCGATGGAATTCTGCATAACTCGATTACATTCAACCCGGCTTTACTCCATTACATTCTACTCCACACAATTCTATTAAATTTGATTAGTTACGATTTGACAACATTCCGCATATTCATTCGCCAATAATGTCCCCACGTCGCAAAGGTACTTATTGGGACAATTTACTTCGTCCCCTTGTTCTAGAAGAGGTTTTTCGTTCAATTATAAACTTATAAAGATTTGATTTGTAGATTTACAATAAATACATATTAAATGTTATTTTCTGAAAGTAATATCTAATTTTACCAATCAAATCAAATCAAAGCAATCAAACCAGTCAAATAATTTAATGTTCGGATTAACCGAAACAATTCAATACATTTCCAGATGTTCAAAAACGATTTTTAGATGTTGAACTTTAAAATGTAACTTATACTGTAAATAAAATATGATTAAACCACAAAATTCATTTTGTTCCGTGTCATTTAAAATACAAAAACAACACATAATAAACAAACATGTAAACATAAAGAAAAAAATATATTTTACCCCATATCACTTTAATGTTAAAGATATTTTAAAGGTAGATTAAAGATATTTTAATGGTATATTTTAAAGGTAGATTTTTTAATAATGAAATATATACACATGATGTTAGTGACTTGAATAAGGAAACACGTAACTGCTTAGGAGGTGTGTAGAAGTTTAAGATGAACAGGCGGATTTTCTTAAGCCAAAATAATATAAATTATGTCGAGATACTTGGCACTTTTGTTTAGTCACGTATAGTACATGTATCGTTAACACCACAGATTATAAGAAAAAGGTAGATATTGCGTCGGTTTCGAGTCATAAAACACAAAATATTCGGTCATAAATTTTCAACAGATTAAAAAAAATCTCAATTGGAATGTTTTTTTTAATATTTAATATCATAGAACTCCGTTTATTTAAATCGATTTGGAACATTTTCTTTTTATTTTAAATAGTATACTATCCATTTGGTACCATTAATATTTAAAAAAAATAGGGATAATTCTTTGTTTTGGAGTTTTGGAATAAAATTATATTTTTTATAAAAAAATAAACGAAAACTTATGTGGGTCGCCTGAAGGAAGGTAGTCGCTTTCGCCTGTAAGTATTCATCATTTGAAACACCAGAGGAATCGTCAACGTGATCGGCTTGGAAAGAGAGATCTCGTTGCACTCCTTCTAAAGGATCCTATGTCACAGCGTTCAGGGAATATCTCAGGATAAAGTTCATTGCACATCTTGCACGTACGTGATAAGAAAGACGGAAGTAAATATAATCGTGGAGGACTGCCATAATCCCTTTTGATATGGATTAGAAAAAATATAAATACATTTAAAAAAAATTAGCTTTATACGGGTACAAAACATTTTCATTAGAATAAGTTGGTTTTTTATTTAAAAATGTAAGGTTTGTTGACTCTACTGACTCCGAGGGTTTTATCTACCGTTTTGCTATGATCAGTCCTTAAAGTATTATGGAACATATATGTATTTACTAATAGTTCACCTGGATTGGCACCAGCGCGAAAAACTACGGGAAGGTTTCTATACTGCAAGTAATATTGTACGTGTCCCATCTCATGATGAACTACCCTCAAATGTCCCTTATTCACCGAAGTACACATTTTGATCCTGTACCCAAAAAAGTAAATCAATTACCTGGATTTGCTCCGTCCCGGAATACAACCGGCTGGTGTTTATACTGTAGGAAGTACTGTATGTGGCCCATTTCGTGGTGCGTCGTTTGAAAATACTCATAATCAACAGTCGTGCACTGTTTGATCCTTCAAAATTAAGTCAGACATGTAAAAAGATAAATTTGGAAAAAATACTTATTTAAACATTATTTTTTGCACCACCACCAGTCAGTTTCCCACACTATAACATATTCCATAAAATATAATGATCATTAATTCATAACAAGAAAAATGCTTTCAAGTTAGCAAATGTTATCTAACACTTTTATCGACATTAAAAAGCGTATTTTTAAAACGGACTCAAAGGTTATCAATATGTCAATTATGTTCATATCAGTCATAAAAGTATACAAACTTGTTACGCTAGTCATTCATGCTTGACAAAGTAATAGTTATATCAATCTCAATGTTTATCAGTACGTATGTACTTGTTAGCTCTTCCTCTGTGATACATATAATTTAGTATTTTACAAAATTGGAAAACAAACGTATACACAATGCACCTTACAATAATTAATGCAACTTCAGTAAAGCTATAGAATCACTTAAAGAAACATCAGAGAGACTGCAAAAACAAACAAGCGTTATCACTGATTTTCTGATAACCTACGACGTTCTATTTCATCGAAATTTACTCATTTTTCTATTATAACAACACCAACACCAAGTTACCTGAAGTCTTCACCATCGAAGAAGTCCCAAGCTGACGCATGGCAAACGATCTCCCTATCCGTAGGCTTTTCGATGATAGAGTTTTGCCAGAATTTCTCCGGCATCGCTGTCAAGTTCAGCGACTTGAAAAACTCATCTGACATCTGAAACATCTTCAGAGCTGTGTAGTTCTGTTCCTGCATCGCTTGTGTAATATCGACCTCCTTTTTATCCGGGTACGGACGCGTAAACGATTCAATGTTGCTCCAAGTTTGTGCCCACATGTTACCTGGAATTATTTGCGAAAATATTTTAATGTAATGTAAAGAAATGGTGGTGGTAAAAGAGAGGCGAAAATCTCGGTCCTCAGGATTAGCAACGCATCTACATACGATAGATGGGTCTGTATGCTCGTTTGCAACTCTCCACACATAAAAGAAAATTATTAGACACTACAATGTGATTAATATTTGTGATCATAGTATGTTGTACTTTTCTCTGTCTTCCAATACATATAAATAATATCAAATATTAAGACGGAGAAATACACAGAATATCCGTGAATAGAAGGTATTACAAAAAAATAGTACATACAAAATAGCTATAGTTTTCCCGTCTCATTCCAATTAGTTTAACGAAGTGTAAGTCCTTTTTAGTAGATTAACTAGCATATATATCAGTCCTTCGATATTGTTATAATGGTTAAAAATATTTACACTGTAAATTGTATAATTACCTAACAGGTGTGCCGGGATTGGCCCTCGAGCAGACACAATGTCATCACCGTACATATCGCGTAAACGCTTTCTTACATACGCATGAAGTTGCTGGTACAGCGGCTTCACATCCTCCCAAAGCTTCGCTAGCTGTTGCTCGAAATCAGGAACTTCATACTCTGATTGCCACCAATCCGCAACATTTTTGAAATCTGAAGGAAAAACATTGTTTTTAATATTGAATAGTAACGGCCCCAACATTAACCCTTGGAAAACGCCAACATTTGAATTGAAGAAAAAAATGTTAAATTAAAGTTTAAGTTATCTCTGCTATTTCCAACTTTCTCAGTAACGCAAAAAAATGTTTCAATAACACAAAAGCATCTTAACAAAATAATGAAGATATTGTTTCCGAGAAGTAGTAAAAAAATAACGATGATGCCAAAGCAATTAGATGGTTTAGAACAGTCAGTGGGTCAATTTGAACAATCAGCGCTTATGACGTAAGTTGTAACACTTATTTACTCATATATAAAGGAAACAATATCCAATAAATTCAATATTGTGTTACTTCCGTAATTTATCACACTTGTAAAATATTTTATCTACTTACAATCTGTACTTATTTGACTAAAAACTAAATAATCGTTAGCCGTTTTATCACGTTCTTTGTTCTCGTGAACTCAACATATAAGTAAAAAACAAAATATAAATATTTTTTAACTAGTAAACATATGCATGTGAAGGCATTCCGTGTATGTTTCCGTAAGAATTGTGTGTTACCTAATTATATAGACTGGCCTTGAGCTAGTGATTTGTGACCATGATTGCTAAGCTGGCTATTATAGGTTCGATTAATTTCCAGGACCAATATTTGTGTAATGTATATGACGCAATGATACTATGCGTTTGTTTTATCTAGACTTCAAATTATATATTTAAATATGTTTAAGAAATACATATACATACATGTGTTTATATCTTGTGACCGTAATACCGGCTCTGCCTAGTTTGGATTGAGTTGTTCAAAGACGTTTATTTAAATATTATTTTAAATGACAAATAAAAATTCTTACTATTTAGTTTAGCAGCCTCATTGTTAAGCTGAACGTACTGTGTGAAGTTCTGTCTGGCTCTAGCTCCAGCCACTTTATGCCATTCAGCCCATGTATGCTTTAACTCTTCAGGATCTTGGCTCTTCGTGAATATCTCTGTGATATCTGAAATTTTACAAAAGTCAATCAACAGAATATTTTTATCTGAATCCTGTTGAATTACTATTACTTATACAAGTAAGTCCGTCCTTAATAGTAATAACGCATCTGTTCGCAATATTAGGCAGATCTTACATCTTGTTCAGGGGTTTAACGTGGATAGCCATAAGCTGCAAAGACCATTTAAGATCAGGTGGCCTGCACATTGTTTGCGTTTTCCGATGTCGAACATAAAAAAATCCACTCTCCATGTATTTTATAGAACGCATCAATTTTTTTGTACTGGTAATCGTCAATAGACTCTAGAACATTGCTAGCAATATTTTGTCGTTTACAAAGATCGCTTACCCGGTTCTAAGGCCAAATCACATTTACTAGAGTTCCTGAAGGAGCAAATTTTTGCTGTCGCGTAGTTCGACTCCATTCCCGATACCGACTGCATCAGCAGCTTATATTTATCATCTGGCAACGCTGACACTCCCAACTGGCTGTACTTCTTAAACATACGCCTCAGCGTGTAATCCTGGAAGTCTTGCCATCTGTACATCTTTGTCTCCTCCCACGATCGCTTCTCTTCAACTGAGAGCTCCAGTTGAGTTTGTATCTGGAATACACGATAGAAAATTTTATATCAAAGAGCTAAAAACTGTCGAAAACATCCCAAACAATCCAAAAGAATAAAATATTGTAACGAATGGGCAATTAATCGGCACTTTACGCCTTAAAACACCGACGTTAGTTGCTGTGTTTAGATTTGAAGTACGTTGTAAAACAGAGGTATTTCAATTCATTTCTCAGGTAAAACAAATGACAGAAATATATATAGTTCGACAGCCAAAGTACCATCCGCCTTCATAATTTGTCATGAAAACAATTCTTGCGCGTCGGTTGGAGATGTTCGACATCCATTTGTTAAGTATCTCAGGCCTTGGGAGTAGCAACCCATCTATGCACGATCTTAAAAAGAAGTTTTGTCTTGTTTATGGTTGTCTATATGCATTAATGAGTTGCAGCGACTTTTTTTACATCAGGTGGCCCCCTTGCTCGTTTGTTACTAAATTTACAACAAAGATTTATGTCTGATCCAGATATCCATGAGCGACAATATTTTTTCGGACGTAATGCTCCTATAATGCTTGCACTGATCTGGGTTGATATTAGGTAATAAAATAGTCTTAGGTACATAATTATACTTAGAAATATACTCGCACACGTTCACACATGCTATTCACAAGCGTACACTCACACATACGTCTACATAGCACATATGCATTTTTTATTATTTTCTTGTCTCTAAATATACCCTTTTATCTTCATTTTCCTTTGTAATATTGGACGTGTACGCCCACTCAGCTAAACTAGCTCTGTTCTTCCTCGCCCCTGCCTTCTTGTCCAGATGCAGTATGTACTCCCGCCCCTCGCTCTCCAGGGCCTCCAGGTCCGGGTCGCGGCCCTGGGTGGCCACCACAAAGACAGCCACGATAGCCGCGATCAACGCGGCTGCGCCCCCGATTTTCAACATCGTCTGTAACAAGATATATTATTATAAGATTATTTTTAAATAACATGTAGATCTAATCGCTCCTGGAAGAAAATTATAGGAAAGCCAAAATCTTGAATAAAGGTGGGAGAAGTATAGTTTGACCGAAGAGGTATAGCCACCGTCCTCATAATCCAGCGTAAAGTATTACTTGTTTTTCGGTTGGAGAGGTGCGGTTGCCCGCTACGCTTTGAAACGAATATATAAATATACGGCTATATCTTATGATCACAATCTCAAATTGTCAGTAATTATATATATGCGCCTTTTCTTAAGCATTTGTTTTAAGTTCGAGAGTACCCTTACTCTCCACTATTCATTTTCTGTTCAGGTTCAAAAAATTCGCCGATCAGGGCTGATGGTACCTCGATAGAACTATTGTTCTGGCAAACTGGCTAAATGAAGCAATACGTGCGCATGCACAAAACGAATCACAATTATACCACAAGGTCGCTGTGGTCCCAGAACAGAAACCTTATCGCTAACCGCATGTGTCACTGAACCGTCTCCCAAAGTTTGTTGCTCTTGGTTTATATCTGTTACGGCATCCACAGTTACTTATTATCGATAGAACAACGTCTGATTAAACTGTGCTTCAAAAATATATTAAATATGGCAGAAATCTTCATAAATTGTGACTTACAAAAAATACTAAATGTCATGTTATTGTCATTAAAATCATTTATATTTTTTTCTTATAGATACCAACAAAATATTTGATTTTAGCTCTATCCCGGAGATAACATAGTAAAAAGCTTATGATATACGAATTAAACGGACAAGATAAATAGAATTACACAAAAATATCTCAAAAGCCTTTTAAACGTACTTTTTTGCTGTTTTCGCCAAAACTATAGCAAAATATATTATTATACCACAAATTTACGACACATTTTTTTAAATTGGATTTTCCCTGATTTTTATTTCATATCTTTATTGTTTTAACAACAAAATATATGTATTTCCATATTCCCCCTACTGCTGTTAAACTTATTTGTTACTTCCACAATAATTGAAACAAATCTAACGAGACCTCTAACGAAACATAAAAAACTGCCCAGAAATTTAAGCCATTATATTCTTTCAATTGGTACCACCACGGCACCCTTATAATCCACCATAAATCAATCCCAGCGTTTCGGTTGGAGAGGTATAGTTGCCTTCTATGTTTATAAGCTAGATGACTTGTTCCTTAGTAGTACCAACGTATCTACGTACGACTTCAGAGAAAACTTCTATCCCTTTCTATATTCCTCGATGATACACAGATGCTAAAAAATACAATATTTCAGGGAAGTGTCGGTCTATCTTCAGTCTAGAGAAAACAGCTCCAGTTAAGTGCCGCCTCCTGCATCGCCCGATCTAATATATGAGCGCCGTCAGTCAGTGTTAATCGTTGAGTGCAAATCATGGGCCCTCGCCCAGTATGACGCATGTGGAGAACACGCTCGCGTCTCTAATTGCCGTAAAGAATTATTATTAGCACAATACTCCGAGATTTCAGATTACACAATGTAATTCCATTGTTCAACTAAGGATGTGTCTTTCTGTAGGAAACCGTATTATGGGATTAGTTTTAATTTACACAAATATTTACAATCGAAGCAAGGTCTGTAACTTTAAAGGATTTTTATGTTTGGTAGGGTGGTGGAATCAAGACATTTCTACTGAGGAGATACCCCCGCCAACCCCTTAACCTATCGTAACGGAATGCTCTTTTTTTGATTGTACAGATGTAATTACATCTACAAGCGACCAGTCAATTTTAGTCCGCCAAAGCATCTACGTAGGACATCAGATTAGTGTTAAGTCCTGTTGTGAACGTTCATCGTTTGCAGCGATCACTTAACATCAATGGAATGGAAACTGAAGAAAACGAAAAGATGAAAAATGTTACATTTTATTTGATCTTCTATTAATGATATGATGATGATTATTATTCGTAAGAAGTAGCAAACGAACATGCAGGCTACCAGATGAATAGTCACTGAGATAATAAAATAATATATAATATAAATATTGAGTCAATGAGAATAGTCACTGCCGCCTGTGTACATCTCCAACCAACATGAATCCCACTTGAAGTTCATCAATGAAGCATTTCTACTCCTGATTAAAGTGGTCGCCTCATTTGTGAGTGAGCCGCCAACGCCTACCTACCGATACACAAGTAAGCTTTACACATGGGTGTGGTAGTGGTACCTCTCCGATGGAACCGTATAAGTTCTACCAACTTGCAAAGTTTTATAACGTTTGAAATTCGTTTATCAACTAATTTTATATTTTGCCTGGCTATGAGTTCTATATATATCAAAAATTAATCATAATACGGCTTTATCATTATCGCCCGATCGCGTTTTTCATGCTTGATCTAATGTATAGTTTTCGATACGCTAATATAATACTAACAATCAATGCGAATTTTATAAGTACAATAGAATTTTTATTAGTTAAACTAGTTGGTGCCCGCGAATTCGTCCACTTAGGTTTCAATTTAGGGGTTCTTCCAGATTTTACAATAGCAAATTTCTCATGCGACAAAAAAGATCTCTGTATAAGTAACTAATGTGATTATTGCTGAAACAGTAACCCTAACAATGCTATGTAAAACGATGTGCGTCCAGCCGAAACGACAACCCAAGGTCTTATGTCAACGCAAAACAAATTTCCATTATCTCTTACACCATTGATTAGGTATCCCCAAGCGCTTCAGTCTACTGTGAAGAAAATCTGAAAAGCTTTTGTCTGACGTTGTAGTTTCATTATGAGCATTTGTTTCAGTTACGTCATATCCTTTTCGAAAATTATCACCGTAAAATTTGTATTCCTTGTTACAATTTTTTGAGTGGAAACAATTTTGAATGACAATACAACTTTTATGCTATTCTGTTAACACAACACCGACTTTAGGATAATGACAATACACAATACTGACATTAGGATGACAATAATAATGTGCCAAATGTTGGAAACAGTTCGGTTCGAATGGGGAGATACCATGCTCTACACTTATTAATAGTGTGAAACAATTCTTACATTTTGGTAGCTCCCGTTCTCTATAGAACGGTTAGACCTGATAATGGGCGACAGTGACTTCCACCATCGCTCCCTCGCACCATTGCATTGTCTACATGCTCTGCTAGTCCCATTCCATAAAAAAGTAAAATGAATTGACTCATAATGGACTAATGGAAATTTACTTGGATATTTTTCTACTAATGGTCACCCATTCTACTCCCGAATTCGCCCGACGTTGCTCAACTAGCTATCGTAGGCAATCTACACGAACCTCGTCATTGCTATATGCGTGTAGCACTATACGCACTTATCCAGTCTAATTATAATCCAGTAGAATTTAATGCAAATACTTAAACGCCATCTCACGAAGACCAGTATAAAGCCTTAGTAATGGGGTTATAATGTTTACAGTATCTGAATTTGCCATTCGCTATTCGTTCGATATCATATTTTTTCTCTTTATTGCCAAGATAGCCGCTGTATCTTTTAATACGACCGCATAAATACTACGCCTTACTATATGCCTCTTTTATGCTTACTCGACTAAGATATATATAAGTTATATATTGTCAAGATAACCGTTGCTCCTTCTAATACAACCAGATAAATACTACGCGTTACTATATTCCTCTTCAATGCATGGTTTATTCTTTAAAATGTTAATAATTGAGGAGCTTTTAAGAGTATGTATTACACTATGATCGTTAAAAGGTTTATCATAAAGGAAAAGTGAAGAAAAATGCGCAAAGCAAGAAAGAGGTACATCCGAAAGGGTTTCTTAGACAAGTAAAAACACGGGGTCCGGGATCGTATCCTTGTATTACAATGTTTTTATCATCTGCTTTAATAAGATAACCAGTATAAAGAAACACACATACTTGATAGTTCCATTAGAGCTCAAAAATCTTTTGAAAATTGTTTTTATCTTTTTTCTTAACGTCATAGAAAACCCAATGCCAGTTCCAAAGATTCTCAAAATGATACATGCATTAAAACCTATACCCAGAACACGTATCTAATTGATCAGGAATCAAACCTGGTCTACCAGCCAAAAGGTAAGTGTCATCAACTATCTACTACATAAATTCGCCTTTAACTTCATAAAATATTATTACTAAAATATTATTTTAGTGGGCAATGATCTTTGCCCAAAGGTCAGCATCCTTGCATCACTGGACCGGTTCTACATAGACGCAAGATCAGATCTGAATCATCCACACTGGTAAGCCTTGCCCGTTGTTTTAAAAATAGAATCTACATTACAAGTACTTACATTATAAATAAAAAAAATAAGATGGCATATAAAATTTCACTAAACTAGTGACCCGCCCTGGCTTCGCATTGTTGCAAATACTATCTACTAGTATAAAAGTATTAACGACCCGGCCCAGCTTCGCTCGGGTACTAGTTTGTTTTTATTTACATTATTTTTCTTTCATACATGCATCCAGTCATTAGCTAGTTGCAAAAACTAACAATTTGAAACGTCTATTTCTATGACTACTGAAGTATGAATGAAATATTTAATTTAACTATTTAATTCCTCGCCCAATTTACATAAAAACTTAATTTATTATGCACTAAAACCTTCCTCAGGAGTCACTCCACCTGTTGTTGAAATCCGTTAGAAAATCCGTCCAGTATTTTTGAGTTTACCACGAACGGACAGACGTGACGGGGACTTTGTTTTATAACATTAATAGATATATATAGTTTATAATGATTAAAATCGTCATCAATCCATTACTGTTACATTAATAAGCGCTTGTGTCCTTTCAGAATGAGAGCTTGGCCATAGTTCTTAGCGCTAACCAAGTGAGGAATGATAGACTTCACACAACTTTGAGAACATTATAAGGAAGTCTAAGGAAGTTAAGTGATGATTTATCAAGGTGGTAGACCTATAGTTCGACCAGGGAGTTACCACTATCTTCATAATCCCCTGTGAAACAACTGTTAAGTTTCCGTGGGAGAGATGCGGCTGCCGACTAAACTTACAAGCTAAGTGACCATCTTAGTCCTAAGGACTAACAACGCATCTCAGATCAGAATTCAGTCCTGTTTAAGGTGTATGTGGCTATCCAGGGACTGCATCGTTTATGCAACATTTAATGACCTGCATATTCGTTTGCTGCTTTTCTAAAATAAAAAATCAACTAAGGAGAAGTGAAAATATTTGGTAAACTCCTTCTTTTCATCAATTCTAAATCGCACTGCAGTGCAGGGTAATTTAGTTAAAAATAAATTATTACCTACCTATTTACGCTCAATGCATACCACACTATCAGTGGGCGTAATGCATTATGACTATGCAACATTATTCTCGATAAAATGCCATGTGGAATTAAAATGATCTGCAACATACCTTTATTATAATCGATTGCAAAACCGTTAACAATATTGTGTTACTGACGTGATAAACATTACTGTTTACGCGTTCTCATAATCGTATCAACGTGCTTTGTAATTATACACACATACAAAATTCATTAAGTAATTATCACAACATCATTTCTGTCTTAGCTGTTACAAATTATAGAAATCTGATCAATTATAAAGTATATTTTAATATGTTACTTTGTTAAAGATGGGAGAACTATAGTTCAACCGGGGAAGCACCTTCGCCACCGTCATGATCCGCCGTAAAGCATTACTGGTGTTGGATTGGAGAGGTGCGGTTAGCGGCTACACTTTGAAGCGACCATCTTAGTCCTCAGGAGTAGCAACTTATCTGTGTTCGACCTCATGTTTGTGGTTGTACATGGATGTCTATGGTCTGCGACTACTTAACATCAGGTTTTTTGCATACTCGTTTGCTACTCTACTCACATAATAAATAGTATCGGGTAGTATCACGATTAACGATTTTTTAATTTTGATTTCCGATATTTCGAATCAGTTGCATGTCGAGGTCAATTAAACAATGTTAACTCTAAGTACTCAATACACAGTAAAATGTATAAATTCCACGATAATATTAGTTTAAAAACGATCTTTAAAAAGCTTTCAAGAACCATTAAGGAAAACTATGCATAAAGTCACCGGACCCAGTGTCGTACCTTGAAGAATGCCATATACAATAATGTTCGTAAACGCATAAGGTCAATGCTAAGAGGTAATTATATTGTTCGCAATATTGGAAGATAACTCCATGGTTAAAAGCTAAATACAGATTCTTACAAATAAAAAAGACCTTAAGAAGATCATAATTTATAAAGAGATAATACCACAGATAACAAATACTCAGTATTAAGGCGGATAAAAGTAGACAAAGATAACATAAAAAAATGAAAAAAAAAAATTAACCATATACTATAAGGTAAAGATAGAAAGCCATAAGTGAAAAAGGTTTTTGGACATTTATTTTTAAGACAAATAAGTTCACATAAAGTTATAAAGTATTATCAAATTCATTCCTTAAATATCAAAGACTCATTTCAATATTTAGAGACTACTCCTAAAGGAGAATAATGTTTCTCGGGTAGGTACATGTGTCTGCACAATAGCTTATATTTTTATATGTATAGTTAGATGCCTGCTATAAATTATATAGCAATACGTAACATAAAAATAGCTTGAACAGGCGGTTTTTCTAAAAATATTTGAATTGGCCACTGTTCAGTTCAATATATTAGCATGATAATGTCTTTAATAAGACAACAGGATATTATTTATATAAAAATGAATGTTTGTCTGTATGCCCTTATAGACTCGTAAACTATGCATTTGATCATGCGATGATCTTTAGCAAAGTTGTTGTGCATGAGCCCACGAAGGTTTCTGAGTTGGTACGACCAATTTTCGACAGAAAAAATAACAATAAAATGAATTGAATTTTTGTGTTATGTCTTTCCTTCAAATTTATTTTAATTGGTTGCGTAGCAACGCGCGCAGGGTACAGCTAGTTATTTATAAATGACATTTTTAAAGATAGAAAATATATGTATGTATTTTAGATTAACTTTTGCCGTCTCGTCTCAAAAACGATACACCTTGCGATCAGTAGTAGTTTATTGACGTTCAAAAATAGTTCTGTAACGAATCTTTTTATAAGTCCACCTAATAGGCGTTCTATGTACATTCAGACAATCACAAATGCGTTACTAACCCTAATAAAAATAATCGTGTGAATTGAATAAATAATTTATTCACAATAAACTGACAATAATAGGCTAAAAATGGATATATCGGTGGAAGCTTTGCTGTATTTTCGCAAATTTCTACTCCCATATATAAAAAAAAGTTAATTTAATTACCCTTTCGCCCTTAATTACGATTCCCTGAGTGACAAATACGCAAGCACTTCTAAATGCATAATTAAAATGGCCGCCCGCTCGTGAATGGAATGCGGAACCCTCAATTTATAATCACAACTGATTTACACAAATTACGAATTGGATCGAAAATTATTTTTGCTAAACGATTCTCATTAATTAATAAATAATTGATTAAACGTGCTTATAGGATAATCGTTATGCATATTTTATCGAACCTTGACTTTTATAGCCGATTTACGATGTAAAACGTATCCAAATTTTTATTCAATATATCTACTGACACAGATACGTGAAAATTCTATAAAATACAGATAATAAAATACTTTCCTTCCTTGTTTGAAAACAGTCTAGTAAATTACATATTTTTGTAAAAAATATATATTATTTTTAAAACCAATTTGTCGCTGTATAATTTAAGTAGTATTTGATAAATGTTACTTCAATTTAAAAAAATACAGATTCATTGAAAATTAAATACAGATAATGTAAAAACCAAATTACTTATGCCAACGTTACTGCTTAAATAAGCAGTGTTTTAAAATAAAAACAAAATATTTGTAATAATTGCACGTTGCGTTTTGCTCAAAATAGTAATAAAATTATGCATGCATAAAACTACAAAACTGCAAAACATTTAAATTATAATATAAAAAGAGGCATTTTTATTTCATAGTTAAAAATAAATATGCAAACAACATAATGGGAAATATTTTTTTAATTAGTTTTTATGATCTTGAATTCCATCCTTCCAGCTTTACTTTATTAATGTTTTCATTTAGGAAAATAGTTACTATTTCTTACAGACGTCTAAAACCAACCCCAAATAGGTATGAAGTCTTAAGTTACGGCAACCCCTTGCCACCCCTAACTAGTAAACTAAAATGCTTCATAATAATTATTCTGTGAAATAATGAATTATACAGGTGTAGGTGTAGGTGTAGGTGTAGCATATAATTTTTAATATTAAATTTAAAAAGTAGTACCATAATCACAATTAGGAAAAAAATATAATAACTGTAAATGGAAATTAAAAATGAAAATGATTTGACTAATTATAATATTGGAAAGAAAAAAATAATAAACTACTGGCCATAAATAAAAAAAAAACATACCTGTCAATTTAAATCAGGACCGGCGTAAAAAGTAAATTAAAAAAAATAAACTTGTCAAATACGAGACGCGCGGATTTATTTATTACGGAATACTAGTTTGAATTTGGAATATGGAATATGGAACGGGCAGTCGCCGCCGCGTTCGGCCGGCTGATGACTGAGCTTACGCGAACCTCTCACGGTTCACTTCAAGGTACGGTGGGCCATTTAATTCTGTACATAAATTCGCAGACTATTACTCGGCCTGTACCATCCCTACTATTATTTCAATGGAAAACCTTGTCTGTTTGTTTATTTGTTTGTGTTCCTCTAACACGACACTAATTATTTAATATACGTCAAACTTTACAAAGAAAATTGAAATATAACAAAGTTTATAAGTATTTAAAAATATTTTTATGAAGTCAACTTATTTAATATCAATAAATAAAATGTTCATACCAAAAATAATTAATTAAACATAAAAAGCTTATAAATATTTATAAGCCAAATTTTACCAAATTACCTATCTTTTATTTCGCGGACAAACCCGCCATTATCCGCTAGTACACTAGTCGTCAAAGCTCAAATATTACTTTACAGTTATGAGTACTTATTACACATTGAGGACTCGACAAAACTTGTAAAAATAGCAAGCAAAGTTTTACTATAAGTGGAATAATAATATTTGTACAAAGAAGTTAAACTGCATTTCTACATTTATTTACGTTTAGCTAATATTAGAATAAAGTATTTTAACTAGCTGTACACGCGTCGTCTACTTGACTTTGAAGAAAACAAAACTATTTATGATTTGATTTTGATTTTGAAGGAATATATGTACCTATGTTACATATATTATTTTATATTGGTATTGTTATATAAATTATTATATACGGCTCGTGGTCACGTTTCGAACCAGTTGCATGACCCGTGACCACGCCCAACGCAATTGGTTCGACATATCGGCAATTAAAAAAAGTTAATCGCGAGTACCCGTTACTAAATGCATCAGATTTGCAATAATTTAAAAAATCATATGGATTTAAAAGATTTATTGTGGATTCAAGACAAGTATGTTATAATTGCAAACAAGATTTTACTACAACAAATGTAGTGACACTTGAACAAATGTTAACAGTATTTAAATGTTCTAAAGGTGGTAGAGCTGTTAGAGCGCGCCCGGGGCAACATGTTCTACATGTATTGTGTTTCGGTTGGCAGGTGTGATTGCCGGATACACATTATTGCAGGCGGTCATCTTAGTCCTCAAGAGTAGGAACGCATCTGCGTCCATCCTTAAATAGAACTTTTGTTCTATTTGAGATTGGACGTGGTCGTCCATGGGTGGCAGTGACCACTTAACATCAGGTGGAATGCATGCCCGTTTCTTGCTCTTTCATAATAAAAAAATGCATTTAAATGTTTACTGTTTGTTTACCTATTTTTTTGCTCATTTAACTATAGCTACGTGGGAGAACTGTAGTTCGACCGAGGGGTTACCACCGCCGCTCTCATAATCATATCAATCAATAAATAATTATAATAAAAGACTAACCTAAACAATCTAAAGGGAGTCCGTGGCCATACGACATGGTGCCAAGAAAGCTAGCCGCATTGCCGCGTTATATAGCGATCACAATTCTTTGCGTGGGATATGAACCAGCCCTCTTGTCACCAGCGACATCGATAGCGATATACCTAGATATGTATAAGGCAAACGATTTAAAATTCCTGTATTGCACATATTTTTAATAGAAATAAAAATAATAAAATAACGACTTAGTTATTTAGCGGTTAAAATTAAATCATATGCTTAAAATGAAATTTAATTTCCTACTTCAATAAAGTAAAATTTACCTCATTAGTCAATAACGTGCGGGAGATTTCTTTTTTGCACTTTTTATTCATTATATTCCATTAATTTTCAACAACAACACGAAGCAGCTACAAAACTTCTTATTAAAATAATCTTCATAAAATTTAATCTCGGTCTTCAGAAAAATTAAAATTAAAAAGTAATGACACTAATTCTAAGATTATAACTTGCACAATGCGCATAGATTGGTGTGACTCTTCAAATAATAAAAAAATATTGTATATAAGCATTTATATCTCTAAATATTATAAACCAAAGTCCCCTGTCGTATCTGTCTGTTCGGGATATACATAAAAAGTACTGGACGGATTTTCTCACAGTTTTCAACAACAGGTAGAGTAATTCCTGAGGAAGGTTTTGGTACATAATAAGTTTAATTAAATATAGTAATTCAATCGTCGTTAGAAATAGACATTTATAATTGTTAGTTTTTTAGTTAGTTAGCAACTAGGCAATGACTGATGAATTAATGAAAGAAAAATAATATAAGTAAATATTCTATTATTTCTCTATTACCCGAGCGAAGCTGGGCCGGGTCGCTAGTATGTATATAAAAGAGAACGATGTTACATTTTACCATCGTACTCTTCATGATTTTTGAATTTTGATTCCCGATGTTTCGAACCAGTTGAGTTTCGCCTTGACTACGAGCGATGCTTTAATATATTGGCATTCAAAAATCTAAAATTGTTAATCTTGAACACCCGGTACATAATAAAATGTATAATTTCCGCGATGATATTCGTTAAATCAGAAGACGTGTTAGTCAAGGAGGATGTTAGTCACCTAACAGACAACACACACACAAACAGTCACACAGGAAACACACAGTCGAACCCTAAAATTTTGCAGGCAGGTTCTTTATAACTTAAGGGAGCACAAAAGGATTTGTAAATTCCACCGCTAGTGGGTGAAATAGAAGTTAAAAATTGCATGGATGTTATAGTCAAGCTTTACTTTGTGGAAATTATATTAAAACTATTTTGTAACAATCCGCTATCACTTATAATGGTATATATTTCGTAGCACTATGTAGATAGGAAAAAGTGAAGAGAGCATAAAGACTACTATACATACTACAACTAATACGTGTTTTGCCCAGAAAGAAGCATCATCAGGGAAAGTCCTCTCTACGAAGGTTAATTTAACTTACGAACTCTCCGAAAACGACGTCACGGGCGACAACTAGTTAATAAAATTATGAAATAGACGAAGAAATTTTGTCAGCTTAGCAATTAATGTTGATCTAATTGTTATATGTACATGACTGCGCAAAAAATCAATTTGCAAACAATCATAATCGCTCGCGGATGAATCAACATTTTGAAATGAGAAACAAAAAATCCTTGATCAAAAAGTGAAACCAAAACTGCCTATCATTCGTTCGGGTCATTGTTCTAACGTTGGGCCCAATGTTGGTCCAAATGTTGGACGAGCCCACCCTTGCTTAATTTACATTCAAGCCGGTATTGACTTGCGGGATTGACTGTCACCGCATGCGTTGAGGTACAGTTACTTAGAAAAGTGATATAGTTAAAAAACACTTTTTTTACTATAAAATTGAAGCGGCAGGTGGTTAACGTTAGTTCATAATGATTATATTGATGATCTTTAATGAAATATCTGTACATATTATAAAACAAAATCAATTCCCGCTGCCTGTACGCTTAAATCTTTCCAATTACGCAAAGGACTCAAAGCGATTTTCATCAACAGACACAATGAATTTCAATGATTTGTAACGCTTAAGTTTCAAAATCGTTTACGAAGTTCAGCAAAAATACAAAGCTTAAAAATTTCTCAAATATTCAGAAGGGTTAATTGACATTTGTTGTTTACTTTATATATATTTTTTATTTTTTGATCTTAGTTTTTCTTTCATCATTTTTATAAATCGTTAATTTACTTCAACATAATCTAAGATTCGCATAGTTTAATGTATATGAAAATAAAATTCAAGAACAATGGGTCATTAAATGGGTATTAAACAAAGAGCGTATGATATAATTCTGATATTTTAAACACAAACTGATTATATAATAGACTAGCTATTGCCCGTGTGTTTTCCCGCTTAGAAGTCGATATAACAATTCCCTTCAATAAAACGAGCAATTCCAAACTTATTTAAAACATACGTTTGAAAATATAAAAAAAAATACAAATTTTCATCCACTACTTTTTTGGGGGGAATTTACAGAATTCCTAGTCCTCATCTACGCTATCTTTATATAGAATTTAAATGCAAAATTACAGTATTCTTGCTTCGGCGGTTTCCTTTGTGTGATCTCTGACTCTGTCCACTGACATTTTAGGAAGGTGACTACCTTCCTTATATATATGATTTATTAACTATTTAATATTAAAATTGTGTTGCAATTTAACCTGTTTGCAAATCAAGGAAAACTGCAAATATGTCGCACCTTAGCGAGTCTTCCAACAAACCTCTATAAATATTCAAACCAACGATAAGTAATCTAAACAATGTTTATGGTTTCTAATGTATATGCTACTTCTAAGTACACAGTTTATGATGTCTTAGACAATACATAATATAATTCCATATGAACGCTAAGTTACCAATTGTTCTCAAAACCATACATAAGATAGTCCTTATTTATAAATGACACGGCAACAAAATCTTTCTATTGTAACAATAGAATAGCTTTTTTAAAAACTAAAAAGTAGCAATTGAGCATTAATTAGAATAGTTTATTTTTTTATGTGAGATCCACGTACAACCACAAACACGACTGATATCTTATCTGAGCTCAAACGTAGATACGTTGCTACTCCTTAGGACTAAGATGGTTGCTTCGCTTCAAAGTATAACCGGCAACCGCACCTCTTCTACCAAAACACAAGTAATCGTTTACGGTGGATTATGAGGGAGGCGGTGGTACCTCTGATAGATAGTTATCCCACCTTTAGCTTGATCATTTGCTGCTTATTTAACATAAAAAATATTTGAATACTAAACACTTTGCTACACAAGTGTTCGTGCGTTCGTGGGCGTGATTGCTGAGTCATCGGTTGCAGGTAGACAACGGTATTGGGTGTCCACGACGAGTCGACAGCAGACTACCGAGAAACGGCTAATACGCTAATGCGTATATCCCTTTCCTTTACTAATCTTTAGCTGGAAACGAGTCTAATTCTTTTGTAATCATTGGTGCACGTTAACTTGTTCTTTTTTAAGTAATTCGAGGAAATAAGTACATTTATAATGAAAAGAATACGTAAACTAAGTTTAGGATTCGTCATAGTGTATACAACCGCTATAGAATTCGAATTCTAATTCAAACATTGTATTTCATTATAAGGTAATTACCATACATTTAATAAATGTCAAGGATACAAGTAAAAATAGTACATTGGCTTTGAGCGTCCCATTGGCTAAGCATGGAGAGCTGATTTAATTTCGTAAAAGCTTATGGGCTAATAAATAATAGATTCTGGATTATGATTATGATATTCTAGATCTTGTTATCATGTTCTAAATTATAGACTCCAAGAGATAGATTATGATATTCTAAATACTAGATTCTAAACGTCGTTATCAATTCATTACTGTCCCACAAGTAGACGTAGGTTTATCCTCAGAACGAGCAGGATTAAACTTGGGTAGCATGGTGGAGTTTACTATCACACTGGTCTAATGCGGATTGGTGGACTTCATACACCTTTGAGAACTTTAAAAAACTCAACAATGCAGTCTTCCTCACGAAGTTTTGCTCCACCGTTAAGACAAGTTATAATTATTTTTTATACGCACATAACTTCGAAAAACAGAGATACATGTCATGGATTCTAACCCCGTACCATCGAGTGAGAGACTACAATTAACCAGTAGGCTATCAGGCTTCAGCGTAAAAACTAAAGGTGGTAGAGCCGTTAGAGCTTGCCCGGGGCGGCACCACCGCCGCCTTCATAACCCGCCGTAAAGCAAAATGTTCTTCATGTATTGTGTTTCGGTTGGGGAGGTGTGGTTTTAGGATACACATTATTGGAGGCGACCATCTTAGGCCTCAATGGACACGGATGCGTTCTCACTCTTGGACGTGCTTTTCCATGGGCTGCAGTGACCACTTAACATCAGGGTGCCTGCATGCCCGTTTCTTACTCTTTCACTATAAAAATATATAAAAATGCTTATGACATCCAAATTATGCTAGTATCGCGGCATATGTGACCGCAGAAAGGGCTTAGATCCTATTTCCTTGTACGTTACATAAACATACATTTTAATTCAACTACTAGTTTTTAACAAATCAAGACAAAATTTTATACAATATTTTCAATTTCCTTGATTATTCTTACAACTCAGTACTATAAAAATATTATTAACAACACTATATAGATTCTGTTTGCTTGAAATAAAATATAAATTAAACTCAATAAATGAAAAACTATTTAATTTAATTAATAGTTTATTTCAATCAAACAAAATCTATGTAGTATAGGCAATCATATTCCTAGTGCATTGGGTTCTAAGAATATTATTAGTAGATAATATCAAATATAAAACAGTTATTGCCTGCGGCCTAACTCGCGTGGACTTCATAGAACTTTATCGTTTTTTTAATGACAAACATGCGTGATATAAACAGAATATCGCATAAAAAAGATATATAAACAAGATAAATGTTAGTTTTGCTTAACTGATCTGATTAAATAAATTATCGAGCTCAGGCGCGCCTTGGAAGACCTACATCCGTCAATGGACTGATACGGGCTGAAGAGGATAATAACGATAATTAAAACATATTATATAGCTAAAGGTTGGATAACCGTTCGACCAGGGAGGGACCACTGTCGTCTTTATAATCCGCCTTAAAGCATTACTTGTGTTTCGGCTGGAGAGCTACGGTTGCCGGCTACACTTTGAAACGAGGCGACCATCTTAGACCTCAGGAGTAGCAACGCATCTACGTTTGAGCTCAGATGGGATTTCGGTCGTATTTGTGGTTGTACGTGGATGTCTATGGGTTGCGACTGCTTAACATCAGGTTGTTTGCATGCTTGTTTGTTGCTCATATCACATAATATATATACATATAAATATTGAACTCTGACTGTATGCATATAAGGTGTAAAATAATAACAGAAACCAATTAAAGTGATTTTCAAAATAACACAAAACAAAATAAAACAGTAACAGGACAAAAATAAAAATGATTTTTCTGTTTGCTAGCCAAAAAATAGTCTACATTGACGACATTTTCAAAAATGACTTCATGATGCAAATTTGACCTACAAATATTTTATAATGTTGTTCGTTAGCAATTATATACAACATAGTTTAAGTGTTACTAATTATGACAAACAGTATTATTATTTATGACAGTGATTATTTATTTGACTACATTTTTTCAGTGTTTTTAATAACGACTTTTATGTGAGCAAAGCTATAAAAGATAGTCTTTGATAAATTCACTTACCTTCAAATTGTTTCTCAATTTAAGTACACACTTGTGTTCGCGAATGTATCACTGTCACGATGACATACTTTCTCAAAAAATATAATAATAAACACAAGCACTACATAACACTAGTTCCTTAACAAAATGTATGTCGCCAGCATTTAGCATTTAATATTTAAAAGAATTTTACGACAAAATTACTTAATCGAAATTTAAAAATGGCATTTAGTGACTATTAGGATGTTGCCAGTCACGTCTTTTTATAACGGACAAATTTAGTTTTTTAGCCACTAGCAAATTGAACAAACGTCAGGTCAAACACGAGGAGGTAAGGTAACTAAACTAGCTAACTAGCGGCGTAGTTAGGAAGTCAGGTGTTACCCGCACGGCGAATTAGACAGCGATTTAGATGGAACGCGGTGTGGTCAGCTCGTGGTCATACCCTTTGATAATACACATAGAATACTCAGAATAATAGTATTTTATTAACTAGTTAAAAATAAGTACACATTTCGGTAATATTTTTAAGGATTTTGAATTTGAATTTCATAAAAATAAAGCTATCAATTAAAATGTTTTTTTTTATTTTTTTAAGTTTGTTACCGCATAAGTAACTACGTTGCTTATACACTGATTATATTCATTTTTGTTTAATTTTTCAAATTTGGAAAAGTATAGTCTCTTTTTACTTTAAAAATATACAAAATATTTTTTTGCAACCATTAGCAAATTACCGTCATAAAAACTGTGTAAAAGTTACCTTCGTCAATCGCACTCTCGATCGAAAACCGTGTCATCGTTATTTGCCACATACTTTTGTGCTTTAAAATAGTTAAATCTGTTTTCACGGGTTTTTCGTTAACCGACTAATGTATTTATCCTCTAAACATCACTAATAATGTGTATCAAATATATTTTTAAAAAATCATGTAAATTGTTTATTGACCTATACATGATTGGGTCTTAGCATTTAATTTACTATTTTATTTTTGTTTTTCACGAGAGGTGACATGTCACGAATGTCACGAATGTCACGGTAACTTTATACAATATTGTATGTCCACAATGCACACTAATTTAGGGCACGTATATTACAACGTAATGTCAAGCGATTCCCACGTCTTACTAGAAATCAATTACAGTGTTTTAACGTGTGATTGTTTGTATTTCTTTAATAACTTTTTTATTTAAACTTGCTACTAAACAATGTTACATTTTCCTATAACATTCTATACTAACGTTGCTATAAATATACACATGTGACGGGGACTTACAATTAATGATATTTTAGTTTACCATCATATAAGCAAATAATTTTAAACTAATACTATCTCGGAATTTATGCAAAATGTTCTTCTAATGTACGTATGTGTCTGCAATGTTTGTCGAAGAATAAATGTTTTCTGATCTTGACTCTGATTTTGATTTTGAAATATTTGAAAATTTGAAAATTTTGAAATATCGGCTATCAAAATATACAAAATCGTGAGTAAACGGTACATAATGAAACATAAACAAAACTTATGTATCCTTAATGTTACGTGTTTACTGCGGCTAAGCTGTTTTATCATCCACACGCGGATACAACTAAATACGGCTTAATATTTTATGGGAAACTGTTTCCGCTGCTATAATTATAACAGGATCATATCACAATGCTTTCATGAAATAAATTTTAACCGGGTCGTTAAACATAACAAAAACGTTGCATAAAAAGCGTATTATACATATCTTAAATGATTACGTAAATTATAAAAACGTGTGATCTAAAATACTTTTTTTCATTAATTAAGTTATTCTAGCTCCATTTGCGTAATTAATTAAACTTTATTTGTAAACTAGTTTAGCAGATAAAAATGTAACTGATATTTATTTTACTTGGAGTATTTTTAACGTATTTTATTTGAATATTGACATAGTTTAATATATCTTTTAAGGAAGAAAATTTCTGTTAAATACCGTTTTCATATACCTATGAGATTACGAAACGGATGCTAGTAAAACTCCCAGTCGGCATCATTTTTCCGGGAGACATTTTACTATGTACCGGGTATTCACTGGTTTTGATTTTTGATTACCGATATTTCCAACCAGTTGTATGGTTCAAAGTGACGAAACAGCAACATGACAACTACAACATAAGCCATGCAACTGGTTCGAAATAACGGCAATCAAAAATGAAAAATCTTTAATCGTGAATACCCGGTATATAATAAAATGTATAAATTCCGCAATAATATTAGTTTAAAATTATATATTTCCGACATCTTTAACAATCAACAACCATTTTAAACAATTATCATCGCGCGCAGCCGAATCACTAGTCGCTCGTAAAGTAGCATACTTTTAATCAAGTATAAAGTATAAAGTATAAAATTGCGAGAATTTTCGTCCAGAAATGGTTAAAGATCAAAGGAGAATTCTCCTTTTAACGGGTAGACCAAAGCCCCTATGTGTAGGAATGCTGCAATGAGACGTGTTTATATACAAACCGGTTATCGGCGCCGACCTGGGCATTCCTTGTCTAGAAAACACATTTTAAAAATACTTGTAGCTCATAAAGCTGAATAAATTATATTTAATAAGCAAACCGCAAGCGACTCATCTGGCCAGAAATTATTAGAATTATTAACTTTTTTAGCAATAAATAACTGTTTAAAGTTTATTATATTCCTATTTCTTCAAGAAATAAAGATAAGTTTGCACTACCGAAGTGTACGTTTCACAAGACAAGCTATTTAATTGTTGGCATGTTTTTTTTTAATTTTATAATAAAATACTGGAAGTTACAATCTCTGCCTTTGCATAAAATAAACTATGAAACGGGCCCTATGTAGAAAAGCATATCATAACATTAAGGACCGTGTAAATGATAAGAAAGCCTGAGACAGAGCAAGTCTCTCCGGGTTATTTCTATTTCCCATGTAATAGTTTTATTTACTCGAAACTGTACGCAAATGACAGTGGAGACATTCCGACACACCAGAATAGATTAGCTGTCTCGTATGCCCACCAATTTTATAAAGTTATGGTGTGTAATGCATAATCTGAATGAATAGATTAAGAACAGTGCTGAGACATTTTCCTCTGGTCTATTCTCCCGATCACCGTTAGCCAACATGGCGCTCAAAACCCACGTACTGATTTTACATTGTACCCTTGACGTTTATTAAATGTATGTAAATACATTACAATGAAATGAAATATTGGAATTTGAATGACCATAGGTTTGCACCATCAAAGTGTACATTTCACAAGATAGATAGATTTGTTGACATTGTTTTATTTTATAATAAAATACTAGAAGTTTAAATCTCTGCCTTTGCATAAAAAAACTGTGACGCGGGTCCTAAGACGAAAAAATCCAAGGAGTTCGTACTCTTACGGTGTCAAGAAACACAAACAATATTTTCCTTTCAAACGTATATAAAAATGAAAGCGTGTTGTATAACTTACTATTTGACGTAATTGGTATTTTAATAGCAAAAAGATGCTTATCAAATAGAAGTTTATCTACAAAGTAATCTAACTGAATATATTGCCTTATTGCATAAATACGTGCATGTCTGTGCACCTCACGCACGCTCTTTTGAGGTCATCATGCGGAGGTGCATATAGTACTATTTAAATCGTAATAGAACTATAGTTCGTTTAGATACCACCGCTATCGTCATCCGCCAAAAACGCAACTCTTGCTAAGTGCCCAGTAGCAAGCGTGTTTCTGTTGAAGAGGTGCGACCATCTTTGATCTCAGGAGTAGCAACACAACTACCTATTTGGAATATGGTAAAACATTTACAGTATACAGGGGAGGTACCTCCGCCACACCCATTTCTATCGCGACATTTACATGCTTTTCAGTAGAAAGACATGCTGCTGACTCACCTACAAACGAGGCGAGGAGTTTTTTTTATATTTGAGAAGAGTAGCAAACGAGCATGCAAAGCATCTGACATTATATAGTCACAGCCCATAGACATCCACGTACAACCACAAACACGACCGACATTCTATCTGAGCTCAAACGTAGATACGTTGCTACTCCTGAGGATTAAGATGGTCGCCTCGCTTCAAAGTGTAGCCGGCGACCGCACCTCTCCAACAGAAAATCAAGTAATGCTTTACGGCGGATTATAAGGGCGGCGGTGGTACCTCCCCGGTCGAACTATAGTTCTCCCACCTTAATTTTAGTAGCAACGCATCTGTAGAGATAATGGATAGAGAAAATGGATATTAAAAAGATGGTTAATTTGAAGGTGGGGGAATTATATTTCGACGGGGAGATACCACCGCTAACCTCGTAATCGGCCGTAAAGCATTACTTGTATTTCGGTTGAAGAGGTGCGGTTGGCGGCTACACTTTCAAGCGAGACGACCATCTTAGTCCTCAGGAGTAGCAACACATCTATGTCGAGCTCAGATAGGATATCAGTCGTGTTTGCGCTTGTACTCGTACATGGATATCTATGGGCTGCGATTAACAGCAGATTTGCATGCTCATTTGCTACTCTTCTCACATTATATATTTATATATTGCTATAGATTATAAATTTTGTGCGTGTCCGATCCAGAAAATCCAACACGTATGTTACGTATTTATAACTGGATTTTTTTATGTAACTACAAATTTACGACTTTTGGATTTTTTCTTTTACTTGTACTATGAGATAATGGTTTTGGACAAATTTCATAATATTAGAACAACAAGAGTCATTGATATGGGTTTAGTTCAAAGTTTGAGTTTTTCACGGCTCCAAGTTATTGCTGAGCTGGATAATCGATAAAAATTTTAACTTGAAAATGATCCTATGAGCGTACCATTTTCCCTTTAAGGCATGGATCCTGGTATACGAACACGAAAATTACATTTATCCTTTTCTTTTTTTTATAAATAAATAGAAATAATTACGATATATTGAATATTATATACCCATACATAAATTTTGAAACGTGTTTAAAATAAAGTAAGGAAAACTGTGAAAAGAATACTGTGGCGTTAGTCGATTTTACATTCCAATACATTACGTATTTCTATTTTTTCCTAGTCTTAGTCTTTGAAGCAAATGTATAAATGTTGACCATCAATTTAACTCATTTAGGGGTGAAATTTCTAAAGATTTTTTTTTCAGTACTCACTTACGCTATATAAAGTACCTAGGTAAGTATGTGCAAAATTTCAGAATTCCAGATGCAGGGCTTTTGGCTGTGCGTTACTCTATGGTTGTTTTATCCATCTCTTTCTTTTATATAATAGGCAAATAATCACTGACCATTTATTTTTTAATGAATACGAAACTTTTAGTTCTCATATATATAAAAATTACATGGCATCAGATAATAAATGATTATAATAACAATTTTTATATAACTTATAAATGCAATTAACTCTGTGAAACGAATGTTATAAACTATATAACAACGCCATCTAACGAGAACTGATTAATTCACTTGGTTTAATGACAAACCACTTTACTGGATCACCAAAATTTATTCAGAAACTAAAATGTCTATGTAACATACGAAAATAGTGAATATTAAATAGTTTAGACCATAATTATATTCAATAACTAGAATATTTGTAAAAGGATAGCTTAGATAAATAATTACTTTAGGACCTTCGTATTTCCTATATAGCGCCATCTATCAACAAGTTGCTAAACGTAGTTTACCAATTTAAGATACAGATGACGCTACTTGATGGAATGTTGATTTGGTGTTGATATTAGGTAATTAGAACAAAAACATTTTATTTCCTTGTAAGACTAAACTTGTAATTCTTGACATCTGCAACAAGGAAAATATAATCTAAACAAGTATTATATACAATCACTTACTTCTTTGACCACAGACCACACGTCTTGTGATAATTTGGCGGGAAATTCTTGGTAATTTTAATAACTCTAGTAAATTATACTAGTAGTTGTCCTAATAAGCTTAATTAGAGACAAATAGACACGTTCACGATTTCTTTTTACAAATTACACAAATTTAGAACATGAAAATAAACAAAAAGAAAAACACTTAGGTAACACTCACCGATTAACCATCGTAGAGTCCACTTACCCTGATGATGCTCCGTTTTGGGGCGAAACACGGGTTGATACTAATATGTGTAATGGTATATATTTTTAATCACATCACGTTTTCCTATCCCACATAGTGCATGCTTTGAAATATATACCATTATACATTGTGGTGGCGGATTGTTGCAAAGTAATTTTAATAACAACTTAATACTTAGGTAACTGTTAATCCTACGTTTTTGTTATATGTATGAAAATATTTTGAAATGAACAATTTCCTAGAATTGTTTTGATAGAAATTTTGTGACATTAGCATTTTTTACTACATCCATCTCCCTCCTTCACGATTTGCAAACACCATTTTAATATGAATTACTCACTCCCAAAATTACGACATCTAACAACAATTATGTTAAATCCGTCAAGCGATTCGTTGTATTGAATATGCCAAATTATTTATCACGTACTCTGTACTTCACAAAAATACATACATAAATACACTCGGAAATCATTACCCACTCGGGATAGTCGAATAAAAATGCAATTTATTCCAATGGTGTTAGGTTTTACATAAACATGGGTATTACTCGTGGTATCTACGTCTGTCATTACGATATTTACGGCACAATCATTGTCATTTGCGCGGCAATGTAGCCCGGAGCGATCCGTAATCGTTATCATCACGACACAGTTATGGGGGGAAATTAAACCGCATGTAAACATCGTTTGAAGCAGCTTAGAGACTGCTACTTAGGAATGTGTCGGTTTGGTTTGCACGTTCATTTCTACCACGTGCTGCAAGACATGGAGCGAGCTTCCACCAGAGGTATTCGTGGCATACATGCAGGTGATGCTTCTTCTAAGGACAGATGGATTTTAAGAGTATCCAGTTATTACACTCATGTCATAACTTTGCGTAAATGATCAACTTCGACATTGATGTCAAACGATTCGTCTCTTTTTACTTTTATTTTCTATTACTTCTCTTTATCATCATCGACTACGCTTACAACGAGATGATCACCTCAGTCCTCAATATTGGCAACACATCTACATACGATCGCAGCTAGGACTTAAGTATGTGAGGTTGTATGTGGATGTCCATGGGCTGCAGCGACTACTTAACATCAAGTGATCGACCCATCGGTATGCAACTCTTCTTACATAAAAAATACAAACATAGGTGTTCGTGTTTATACAAATTTAATAAACCCTGACCTACTTGCTTCGGGGCAATGGCCACGATAAAAAAGTTACAATTTGCTACTGTGTTCGTCAGTTAATAGGTAATCGACATTCAATGTCCTTGAATTTTAAGTATGTTAGTGTTATAGGTGCGGTTATCAATTAACTGTGTGTAATTTTTTGGAACTAGCGGTCACCCATCTAAATCCAATCGACGCCCGAGGTTGCTTATCTTTCTTGATTTATATTTCTGATTCTTGATGCGTCTTCATGAATTAATAAGAAATTGACATTTAGTTTTATTTTAAGTATACAATTATTATAGGTTTGCCAATCAAAACGTGCTTCAATTTTTTGCCACTAATGGTGACCCATCCAACTTCAGACCGCGACCGCGGTTGCTTAACTTTATCGATCAATTACGATCCACACAACTTACGGCGCTTTTCGAGCTTCCGAGCCTATGAAATTATATTCTTTAGATATTACAATTCTAGAAAACATTTCCTAACTCAAAGACCTGTATGCCAGCTACTTAACCTAGAAGCATGCGAGCTGAAGTGTTTTCTTTCAGAAACGGCAATTAATTTTACACCTAGTTAGTTCACCTTCAAATAAAATGGGTCAAAGAAACGATTAAAAGAAGGAAAGAAAATGTTTATTCAACGGCACAACAAAATAAGTAAGTACATTTAAAGCTAAACGGTATAGTCTCTAAATATTATAAAACTAGGTCCCCGTCGCATCTGTCTGTTCATGATAAACTCGAAAAGTAATAAACGGATTTTCTCAGTTTTCGCAACAGGTAGAGTGATACCTGAGGAAGGTTTTGGTGCATAATAAGTGTTTTTTTGTAAATTGAGCGAGAAATTAAATAGTTAAATTCCATATAATAATTCAGTCGTTATTCGAAATATGTAGATATTGTAATAGTTAGTTTTTGCAAGTAGGTAATGACTGGATGCATGTATGAATGAAAAATATTGTAAGTAAATATAAACTATTACACGAGCGAAGCTTGGCCGGATCGCTAGTATGTTATAAATATTTAAATAAAATAAAATAAATACCACTAAACGAAAGAAAAAAAAACAAACTAATAACAAACACATCCTTGGACAGGCAAGAGCCCGCTCAGTCTTGGACACAGTTATTGCGTCCACTGATCTTAAGCGTAACCCGTAAGCCTAGCGTCCTAGATGTTCAGCACGCCACCGGAGTTGGGGTTTGCCCCTAAGGCGGACCTGACCTGTGAGGGACCTGGTAACTGGCGGAGTCGCGGTTGCGTGCGCGGTCGTTCCCGTGACTCAGCTGCGCGGTGGCGAGGTAGACCTGTTATGTTTAGTTGGTTGGAGACCGACATAACCATCCGTCGACCCCTGGAAGAAGATATCCGTTCTCTACGACGTAAAAACAAAGCATAACCCGCCGTTCGCATAGTTCGGCCAAGCAACATACAGCAACCCTTTCAGTATTAAGGAAATATTGCGGTTTTTTAAACGCTAAGTATGGGTTGTGAGATTAACTAAAAGGATCCGTGGATATATAATAATAGAAACAAATTACTCCAACATTTACAATTACATTACATAACATGTTTATTTGCTTTTGTTGCTTTCACGCGAAAAGTACTGATTTATCCATATCAAATACTGTGTAAATAATGCTGGTAGGTATCAATAGTCGCGTTATAGGCTATGCATTAGCGCGCTATATTCAATTGGAACTGAGCAATGACAAAAATAATTACAGTTAAGATAACCTTTTAAAGCATTTTTTACGTTTTCTATTCTGTTTTTATCATATTTCACGTTTCTAAGATACGATATAAAAACAGAAGAAGCTAATTTGCAAAATTTCTAATTTGTACACTTTATATCGGGTATCTAAGTTTACACGGACAGAGGCTTTAAAGGACAAAGCTGCAGGTTAACACTAGTCTGTCAGACAAGTAAAATAGGAGCAAATTTTCAAATTACTTATTTTTACACTTAATATCGGGTATCTAAGTTTATATCTCAGGAGCAAAGCAACAGCTTAACACTGGTACAACATAAAAACAGGAGTGAATTTTTAAATTTCTTTTACAATCTATGTATGTATATCAGGTATCTAAACTTGTGTCTGTCGGACAAAAACGCAGGTTAACTTTAGTTTAACATAAAAACAGAAAGAGCAAATTTTCAAATTGTCTACTACTACATCATTTATGCCAGTTTTTTAACCTTATATCTCCGGAGCAAAGCCACGGGTTAACACTAGTCTAACATAAAAACAGAAGGAGCGAAAACCAATTAGCCGCGTCCCCCGGAGCGGCGACTGATCGTTCCTCCCCATTGTCCTCAAACGACGGAAAACGTTGCTGTGCAAACAAACGGTAAACAAAAGATAAAAGATCGTCCCCTTTTCTGTTTAAAATAATAAAATTTATCTTAAGAATTTTTGAACGGAATAAATATCCCTTTTTGTCCGACTACAGCGAAGCAAAAAGGAATATTATGATTTTATACATTCTAGTGATTGCCCTGAGATAATTAACAACTTTTTATAATTTAACAATTACCGTAGACGTTTCTATAAATAGACATTATAAGACATTAGAAAACATATAAAACTGACAAATAGAAACTCATTCGAGACATCTGATATTTTAAGTTAATTTAAGTGAATATCTTTTCTACGCGACTGTTTTACCTAATCATAATTTATAGTTTATAAGTTATATTTTCATAAAAGTATCAAACCGCTAGTAAAAAGTCAGACTCTAGATAAAAAACGTGTTACCAAATAAAAAGCAGTAGAATACAAATAAATGAAAAAGTCATAATTTGTTTACGTTTATATTGTCAATGTCAAACGAAATATGCCTTTGACATTTGAAACAAATTTGAATCTAAACCTTAATTTTAATGGTCGCTTTCCGTCGTCAGTAGATGTCAGTAGGCTTACATTCAAACTATGCGACGGATTTAAATGCGGTTTTGATCAATGGCTAGAGTGATTCATGAGGAAGATTTATATTATACATATAATACATGCATGTTAGTAGAGATCCGCTGAGAATTTCAAAGGTAATGTGATGTCGTAAATGCAACCGTGCGAAGACGAGCGGGTTGTCAATTTAATATATTTCTAACGCATATTACATCAAATTGTTTTCTGCACTCCTCCATAGGATGCCAAATTTTACATCCTCCCGCGCGTGCAATACGCTTAGAGAACTGTACATAGTTTTCTCTTCACGTACTAATATCTGGATTCTTAGGAACATTACGAGAATAGCCGTGGAGGTATGTCACCTTTTTCGGAGAGAAAGCCTTTTAAAGGGAAGGATTCTAACCCACACGATGGGCAGTCTCGTGTACTCACTATCGTTGTAAGTTATAGGGTACAATGTTTATGTTATTAACAGCAGGCTCTCAAAGCCGATGTACTGATTTTACATAATATCATTGTCATTAATTACGTATAAGTAACCTTGTAATTAAACACAATATAAACTATTTGAATTTGATTTGAAAGATAAGGTTTATTTTTGATGATTACTCAGTTCCAATAAAATGAAGCGTGATAATACAGTCTATAACAAGGCTAGAAGTATGGGCAGTTTGTGTACAAAATGTTAGGTAGGTTAAATAAGCATATTTCGCACAGAAACAACACAATCAAACAAGGAAACGGATAACGTGTCGCGTTTATTTCATAGTAACGAAATTTCAAAATTATAACATTCGATTCAGTTCCAGGCTAACCCAAAATTGACATCAAAGACCTCGATCCAATTTGAATCTTAATTAAGGCCCGATTGGAATGTCTTTTTATGAGCATTAAGTGGCAAATGTCGGTGTAGTCCACTTATGTGAGCGCCCACTACCACTACACACCGAGGACGTTCCCCACTACGTTCTTTGACAAGATACTATGACCTGGATACTAAGATTAGATATTTTAGGTGAAAAATTGTACCCAAAGTAGAATAGACTGGCTACACTTAAAAGAGAGGCGACCATCTTAGTCCTCAGGAATAGCAACTTATCTACCGTGCTCAAGCCGTACTATAACCTGTATACTAAGATTGGATGTTTTAGGTAAAAAACATACCCAAAGTAGGATAGCCTGGCTACACTATATAGAGAGGCGAGCGTCTTAGTCCTCAGGTTTAGTAAAGCATCTATGCATGACGTCAGAGGCGACCAAATCATTCCTCAGGAGTAGCAACGTTTCTAAGCACGACGTCAGAAGTGACCATCTCATGCCTTAGGCGTAGCAACGCATCTAAACACGACGTCAGAGATGGCCACCTTGTTCCTCAAGAGTAGCAACTTCCACGACGTCAGGCATGACTTTAATCCTTTTTAAGGTTGGACGTAATTTTTACATTTTCCCGTAAATATTTGAAATCCCTAAAGAACCCTGACAATGCGTGGTCCATTTACATTATTCCCTACAGAACCCTAAAAATCGAGTTCCACTTAATTCTAGCTCAATACTTGCTCCCCAGTACCCTCTAACAAAGAAAAATGATGAAAAACAAACTAACAAATAACCTCGCTCCACTTTCATATTTTTTAACTAGTAAATTGTATTTATACGCCGATTTAATATTTTAAAATGATTATCGAGCTGAAAGACACGTAATAAGTTATAAGAACTGTTTAAGTTATAATTCAAGTTGTTGAAGGTGGGAGAACTGTAGTTCGACCGGGGAGGTACCACTGCCGCCCACGTAATCCGCAGTAAAGCATTATTTGTGTTTCGATTGGAGAGGTGCGGTTGCCGGCTACATTTTGAAGCGAGGCGACCATCTTGATCCTCAGGAGTAACAACGCATCTGTTCGAGCTCAGATAGTATTTCTGCCGTATTTGTGGTTACCTGGATGTCTATGGACTATTTAACATCAGGTGGTTTGAATGCTCGTTTGCTACTCTTCTCAATAAAAAATAATTTATAAGTTATAGAAGTCTCTTTTGACTATAATATATTTTGTTTGTGAGAAAAGTACCATAGAAACCGCAGGTCATCGGATATTAAGTATTCGCTGTAGCCAATGACATCCACATACAATTTTAAACAGAATTGAAGATGGGGGCGGTACTATTGTCATCCTCATACTCTGTTATGAAGCAAGCCATGAAGCAATTATTGTTTCGTTTGACGAGGTATGGTTGCCATCCACACTTTAAATCGAGAACCATTTTAGTCCACAGAAGTAGCAACGAATTTTTTAGAAGAGTAGCAAAGGACCATGCAGACCATCTGATGTTAAATGCATCTGATATTGACCTGCAACCCATGAACATACATACAATTTTCCGACATAAAAATAGTGGCATGAAATTGTACTGGGTACGCGAAAAGCACAAAACCGCCAAAATATAGTTTTTATCTCTAAACCCATTAGTTATCGCGTTTTCACTGTTAACGAGTTATTGCCGTGAGCTAAGCTTATACTCATGTCGTAATAGAACTCAAGTGGTACCATCAACAAAAAAAAATACGCGAAAAATAAAAACCGAAAAAGAAAACGGTGGGAGAACTGAAAGGTGAGCAACTGCACCTCTAATAAAACACAAGAACTGCTTTACAGACGATTATGAGGGCGACGATGGTACCTCCCTGTTTGAAATGTTGTTCTACCATACAAACATTACGTTAATAAATTTAATGTATGTTTGAGTGAAACTTCCGCTTTCACGTCAAAATGGCTGGAGCGATTTTTGATGACTTTTAATAAACAATAAACAGATTATTCCTTGGATATATACACAGACTACCTGACGTTAAAAAAATAAACATGAAGAGGTTGAAACAAGCGATGCAACTTACTATAAGGAAACGATGATTTTACAGATACAAATGGGGATTTTTATATTTGATTCTTTGATATAGCGTAAATGAGCACTAAGAAAGGGATTTTGGAAATTGCACCTTTAAGGGGTTAAAAGATCTTGAAAGATGAAATTTCGTGATATCGACAAAGCGGACAAAACCTTTGTAACATTATAACATGGGATTTTTTTCTCGGTAAACCTTATCCAACAGGACACTTAGAGCCGAGGAACTCTTTTCGCATCTTTGACATACATAAGTATATGTAAATATCAATGATATATAATAATTGAATTTGAATTTACAAAATTTTACGTTTTTGCTAACCGTACCGTACTATAACTGCGCGTAAAAAGCAATCGTAGGAGAAAACAGCGCGGTCCGATTCTTTCATAAGAGTCGGTACGTGTTCAATATGTACGGTCTGTTGAGAAACGGCGAAGGTTGTCTTAGAAACCAGGAATTGATATTGTTCAATATTACGTGCAGGAATTGAGCTAACCTTTGTAGAAACGTAATGAAATTTGTAGAGGAAACAAGCTTACTGACTATGCCAATAACATTCAGAATTACCAGTCTATTGCTAGAAATATTGATATAAATGTTAAGACAGTTTGTTGCTGGATCGATATAATCATTAGGAAAAAAGGTGTTTTATGTGAGAAGATTAGCAAACGAGCATGCAAACAACCTGATGTGAAGTAGTCACAGCCCATAAACATCCACGTAAAACCACAAACACAACTGAGACCCTATCTGAACTTGAACGTAGATATGTTGCTACTCCAGATGACTAATGGTCGTCTCGCTTCAAAGTGTAGCCGGCAACCACACCTCTCCAGCCGAAACACAAGCAATGCTTTACGGCGGATTATGAGGACGGCGAGCTATAGTTATCCTTCCTTTGATTGGTTTTCTAATTGCGATTTCATATAAGCAAAATAAGTATATGCCACCCATCAAACTGATGGACAATTACTTAAAGAAAACAGCACGAAGCCGTTGTATTCTGAAGACATATTGAAGGTGGTAGAACCTGTTCGATTTGATGGGGAAGGAAACAACGTCACAGCCTTCACGTTTCTAGCGTGCAAAGCTTTTGCGTGTCGTTTGAAAGGTATGATTGCCAGTTCCCTTATAAATGAAGCGATCAACTCAGTCCTCGAGAGTAGCAACGCATCTAGGCAGGACTGAAGTCCTCTTTGATGTCTGATGTAAATGTCCATAAGCTGTAGTGTCCACTTAACATCAGATAATCTGCACGCTCGTTTGCTACTCTTGTCATACAGTAAAACACACATCGCGATAGCGTCTACCACTTACTAAGTTTTATTTTTAAAATGATAAGTCTTCGCTATATTCGGGTAACAAGGGCTGCCATCTTAACTTTATTTTATCATTTCTTAATTATAGTATAGCGTAATATATAGAAATAATATAGCGTGATAATATATACCCTAAATCAAGACGTACAAGTATACAAATATGGAGGTAAATTACATCAATAGTTTTCGGGTTAAAGAATAAAAATAAAATTGACGTTTCACTTTAAATATTAGTAAAGATAAAGTATTTATAGATAAGGTTTATATCTTTATTTATTTTCTATTAAATTCAAATGTCGTTTGAAACGAAGGAAATGATATTTATAAAAAAACTAGTTTTTGTTACTGTCGACCTTGAATATGTTGAGTTTCCTAACACGAGATTGTATCGCAGAGACAATTTATAAACAAGCATAACAAAGATATATAAACTATTTATAATCTGTGGACTTGTAGTATGATTGAAGAGGTATACTGCCCTCATAACCCGCCATGAACCAATACGTTTATAGGCATAAATGTTGCATGTGATTTAATACTAATATAATCGCGGATTTATATCTAACTTTAACACTATAAAGGGTACTCACGATTAATGCTTTCTGATTGCCGACATTATGAACTGTGAACTGTGATCACGGCTAAAATTATTTTAAAACGGTTTAAACTGTAGCATGATCGGAAAATTATCATCACCGGTCTTATAACCCGCCGTGAAGCATTTCGTATATTTGGTAGAGGTAGCTACCATGTTTTTAGTACAGATTAGCCAATTGAAAGGCAGACAGACCACCTGATAGAAAGCAATCACCGTCACCTGTGGATATTTACAAGACGTAGCAATCCATTGCAGGAGTATTATTCTGTAAAATTGATTGATTATTTCGACAGAGGAATCCGCGGTGATATGTATACCAAGTTTGTAATTTCTATATATAATAGGTCTCGTTACTAGTGACAGTACTTTCGTATACGAAATTGAAACAAACTTTTAGTGGTATCATGTTAACAGCATATCGATAGTGGATATACCGTCGTTAACATAGTTGAAAATTGTGAAAAAGAACATTCGCTTTCGATATGAGTTTAACTCTCACCGAGATTTGGATTGGAGAGTTGCTGTTTTGCAGAATAATCTTACATCCATCCATCGGCTTTTAAGTCCACTGCTGGACATAGGCCTCTAGATGGCGAGACTCAGACCGGTTCTGTGCCCTCTGCATCCAGCAGTTACCCGCTATCCTTACCAGTTCGTCGGTCCACCTGGTTATGGGACGCCATGTGCTCCTTTTGCCTAGACGTGGTCCCCCCTTTCGAGGACCTTTCAGCGCCATCGATTTTCCCTCCTAATCTTACATATAATATTTACCATCAGGTGGACTGCATTCTCCCGTGACACTTGCTTTTTGTATACAAAAAGACGGATATACACTTTCCTCATATTACGCGGCAACAACGTAATGCTGTCAAAATGTAATCTCGTAAATTACATGTATCGTAATTAATGTTCAAAACTTGTATGCACTAACATAACGCGAGCGTTGCACTTATTGCATCGTAATGTAATGCTTCCCGCATAATGCACTGCATTTTAAAACGCACCGTATTAGATATTTACCGTATTAGATATTTATAGTATTAGATATTTATAGTATTAGATGTTTATAGTATTAGATGTTCATAGTATTAGATGTTTATAGTAGTCTTTGAAATGCGCAAGACACCTTCAAAAGAAATTGTCAAAAAAGCACGGATTAAGCATAAGAAGTATTAAGTCTTTGAATCACATTTTTAATCGCTTTACTTTAATATCTCAGTAAGATATGATTCGAAGAAAATATAAGTTTACAAGTACACAAAATGGCGCACAAAGTCATCCATTAAACTACTCGCGTTACCAAGAATAATTATCGACGTTACTTTTGAAAATCGGTTTATTCGTTTCGAAGTTATGATAAGATATAGGGAAATATATATTAAAAATACATGTCAAATACATAAAGCTATTTAATTTTACCGCAGTTAATATCCTGCAGCAAATGTATGTACTTATGTGTAAAATATATAAAATCAAAAATAATCAAATAATCAATAAAATCACTTTAATATCAAAAAAGGTTTGAATTGAAAGAGTATCAATAAAATATCCACAACTACAAATACTCCGTAGCGTCTGGTGGACTGAAAATCTTTGCCGCTGGGTATCAGCAAGACCGCTCCCCCTGCCCTAATTTTTATCTTTGCTATAATTTTTAAAATTTTTTTGGTCATTAGTTTCTTTTTTTATTTCTCTACAAATGGCGACGCATTTTACATGTACTGCGTACCTAGTCCGTATCTATTTTCTATTCTTAGTGCATAATATGTATAACTAAACCATTAGAATCTTAGAATCGAGTTATTTATATTTATTTTTGCACATTCAGCTATTTCTTATGCCACACTATCTGACACGTGTCAGAATAATGTCTTTGTGTGTATAGACATAATCTTATATCTGTGTGTGTATCTAGTCATGATCACACACAACATATGCAGTTACTTAAATGCGCATTAACAAGACATACTTCCTGGCATTCATCGTCAACACAGAATCTTGATGGTATGGAATCTCTATGGATTGTTGGGGAAGTACCACGGCCACACCCATTTCTTGCATGAATTTCAATTTTAACTTTTGTGTGTCAATGGAAAGTGGTTACCGGCTTAATTACGTATGTGGCCACTATAGAGTTTTTAGGAGCATAACTTCTGTCATCGACATCATCTTGGACATCGGTTCATATGGAATTGGTAACAAATTTCCATGGATGGTAATGACCGCGTATCGACAGGAGAACTGCATAATCATTTGCAAAGCAGAACAGAGTTCGACCGGGAGGTAACACGGCCGCCCTCATAATCTGCTGTAAAACAGCTGTGTTTCGGTTGAAAAAACGCGGGTGTCAGCTACACTTACAAGTGAGGCGACCATCTGAGTCCTCAGAAGTACCACCGCGTTTGTGCACACCAGACAGGAACTTAGTTCCGTTTGATATTGGACGTAGATGCCCATGGGTTGCAGAGATCATTTAATATCTGATGTTAACCCTGCAGTGGTCGCGTGGACTACATATGTAGTTCACCCATACAAAACATACAGTTTTATTTTGTAAACGGTAATAGTTAGTTTCTTGTGCTTGTGTTAAAAAAAGAGTTTATACTTCAGTTTTGCTGATTTTATATAGTTAATCATACTGTACTGATTATAATTCCATAAGTAAAATAAAGAAGATTTTTAAAAAACAAAAATTGTTTCAATTTGAAAGTGGACTACGTATGTAGTCCGCGCGATGACTGTTGTCTCGTTTAGATGCGCGACCACTGCGGGGTTAAATGGTCTCCTTTGGTGATATCCTATTTTTCTGCACGCTCTTTCACTACTTTTCCAACATAAAAAATGCTCGTATGATACCAATAACAAAATTAACACTAATACCTGAATGACATATTTTTTTATAATACGAAACCTAGAACCATTTTTTTATAACATACAAAAAAATGTTAATACAAGAAGGGCAAATCGTTGTCACGAATATGGCAACACTACTAATATTCCCTATAGTCCTTATATTATCTTCGTTCTAGTCATGTAAGTATAAAATAAAGCAATAATTTTCCCAATAATTTAGTAATGTTGACGGTTTGTGACTACCATTTGCCCTTTATGTATTAAATGTGACAAGCGATTAATTTTCCCTTTTAGGTTTAATACATCAATACATTACTACTGACATAACATTTCCGACACGTCATCTCAACGATAATTCATTTTTATTTTGACGTTAAATGTAAGTGGCCAGCAACCAAACGACTTCATTATAAGATGGTCTTGTAGACCATAGACATTTACATTTATTTATGTGAGAGAGTAGCGAACGAACACGCAAGTCACCTGATATTAAATAGTCATTGCTGCCCATAGACATACAAACTCAAACAAGTCGGAAGTCTTTCCCAGAGGTTGTACGTTCAAGCGACGACTACTGACAACTGAGATTCTTCTTCTCACTGGTCTTCTCACTTCAAAGTGTAGCTAGAAACAGCACCGTTCAAGCGAAAACTAAGGTAGTCGCCTTATTAAATGGAGCCGGCAACCGAAACTCAAGAATCGCTTCACGGCGCGTTATGAGAACAGTGGTAATATCTTCCTCTTCATATTAGGTCTACCATCTATCGACACATCCAAGCTTAAAGAAGACTAAAGATCTTTGAAGTGATCTGAGGTCGTACGTAGATTCGTTCCTACTTCTAAGGAGTGAGAGGGTGAAGGAGCTGAGGTATTCCACCTACGGGTAAATTGCTACAGTTCTACCAAAAAAATGGTTTTATTATTCTTGAGAAAACTAAAAGGTTGGCAATATCTAGTGAGTGAGTGATAAATAGATAAATCTTAGAAACATTAAACCTTAAAACTATTTATAGTAATTTAATCTAACCTAAATCATCTTCCCTGTCCATGGAATAAAAAACCAAGCGAGCTGACTCTGAACTGAAAAGCGTGACTCTTTGCGCTAAATATAAACCAGCCTAAATGAACCCATAAAAATAATGTATAATTTCGAGACAAATTTGTTTTCCTCTCAACTTGTTTGTCTATCTAATTTTATATTACGTTTCATTGAACTAGGTCGGCGCCATTTCAAGCGCGCCCTTCCAAGATTAACGTAGATCGCGTGTTTGTTTAATTGGCCCAATGCAAACCTTCACGTCTCAGACCTGATTGCTGTTTACAGTACCAGGAAACGGTGGAAGGAAATTTACAATTAGATTACTTTAGATAATGAGTGTTTGCTACACGGGAAGCTACAAGGGAAATGGAAAATTTGGTTCGGCTCGAAATTTTAGATCGACCGGATGCGCGCAAAAACGTTATCTAACTTTAATTAAATCTTGTAGTTTGATTAGATTTGGTTTAGATATCTCCAAGGTGATAGAATTACTGTTCGATGGAGGTGGTCCCACCGCTACCTTCAGAATAAAACATTATTTGTGTTTCGGTTGGTGAAGAGCGGTTGTTACCGATACTTACAAGCGAAATATTTATTTATTTCATTATATAACGGGTACTCACGATTAACGCATTTTAATTGCCAATATTTCGAACCAGTTTCATGGCTCGTGATCACAGTTAAACTCAGTTATTTTAACGATTAACGTCTTTTAATTGTTGGTATTTCGAACCAATTAAATGGCTCGTGGTCATGACTAATCTGACTAAGTTGATGTTAATCGTGAGTACCCGTTATATAATAAAAAGTATAAATTCCGCGATGACATTCGTTTGAAATATTTATCATTACCCATTAAAAGTTTTACTAATATGCTTAAAAGCAGAGACTGAATGATGTTTGTTTTATAATCATTCAATTGCACAAATGTCGTCAGATTTATAGATACTCCTCATTATATTATTAAGTTCAAATAGCCAAGCAACCCACGCTAGTCTGTTCAACCATGTTGACCAGACTAGCGTGAGGCGCGTTGGTATTATTCATATCGTCCTAGGAATAACGATGTAAATAATTTATTGCATAATTTATGTCTTTTTTTACTTTTTTGTGGCCTTGTGCCTAGTAACTTGCGTTTTATGTTCTATCTCGTGTTACTGAATTGACTGTAACAAAAAAACTGTTTCATTTGTGTTTATACATAAAAAAGAAGTTACTGACAGACCCAGACCCAGACTAAGATCAACGTACAAAAGAAACTGCTGTACCTACAAATGTGAAACTTTGCAGATAAGTTCTTAAGTAGCGTAAGTGAATAAATAAAGGAATTTTAATAATTGCAACCGTGAAGTGGCTAAAGTAAGGGCTAAATGTTTGTACAAAGGTTAAAGAATTTTAGTAATTTAACCCTTGACGGGATAAAATAGGTTAAATTTTATTATTACAGTGAATAAATTAGAAAACAAAAGTTTCTAGGGCTTTTAACTATTTTTATAGATTTGGTTCAATATATATGTATATCTATATATATTGAATAATTTGTAGAAATTAATTACAATCCAATCCAAGCAAATCCGCGGGTAAATCTAGTATTTTCAAACATGCCTGTATTCTATTAAACTCCTACGACAAACTTTCATCTCATTTCCTTGGGTCTCAAATAACAGAAACTTGAAACAAGTTGGTCTAATATCGTTCCACTTTAATTACTTCGATTAATTGATTCGATTAATCATTGTTTATTTCATTGGGCGACAGAAATAAACAACTTAATGTTGCCATGTAAAGTGTTGTAGACAAGACAGATATAATTGTTAAAATATATAAATAAAAATATTCTGTAAGATAACAACCGTTTTAAATTTAATTACATTCGATTACTGTTTATTGAAACGAACAAATAAATTAATTAAAAAAATAACTATGAAGTAATATGAACATATATACTGTAATATCAATATATAAATAATATTGTATAGGAAAAGCGCCGGTGCGGTTTTCATTATTATATTGCAGGTGTGTACCTTATAGTCTTAGCTGTTTTTCACACAGTTCGCTTTACGTAGCTTAATCATGTGTTAGCAATTCTAGAAAACTGTTTTCCTGACCGCTCGAATATCGTGTACAGAAGATAATGTGACTCCTGTAAATTGTATTATAAATAATAAATATTTTTAACGAATCAAGGGCAAAAAAATACATGATAACTTTTAGCTACTAGAAAATACAAAAAAATCTCAAAAATTGAAGCTCACGCGAACGTTGTAGCGAGCAGCAGTTAGTCTTCAAAGTCATCTTATACTTTTATTTTTTATTTTATGTAATTTTCATATTTATTATACGCAAAATAGAAAACCATTTTTCAACTGTCCCGCCTATTTTTTTAATCCTCCTTTCTTAACGGATAGTCTCAGAAATCGTCATATGTATTGTCAGATAAAAATAACGATAAAGTATTTAGTTATTATTTTCCACATTTCAACGATAGTTATTAATTTTTATATTTTAATGAATCATATAAATTTTATTACATTTATATAATTCGTGTGAAAACAATGTTTTCACGTCATCGATATCGAACAATAGCATAATATCAATATCCTTCCACAAGCCACATACAAAAAATAAACGAAATTAGAACTTCGTTACTCAGATATCGGTTAGAATAACCTCAACATTGCAAAACAATAATTGATTAACTGGATTATAACTGAATTTGAAAACAATTGATATTAATCGAGATATGCAACGGACAGACATTGTCAGTTATACTGCGAAGGGCAATACAACTACGGGTTAATAGCAGAACTGGACATCAATAGAATGAGATCCAGAGTTAAATGTACTAAGCCGTTGCTTGAATTGAATCAACTCAGTTACTGTAGAATAGGACGAACGTACAAAAGTTTTAACACATAACGGGTACCCACGATTTTAACGCTATTTAATTGCCAATATTTCGAACCAGTGGGAAGGCTCGTATATATATGTATGTATAAGAATTTCAAATCAGGTCTTCATGCTCATTTGACTCTTCTTTCTAGCACACGATAGTCCTGAACTTTAGACCAGATACACGCTCTCATAACCCAAAACTGTCCCATTATTGACCACTGACTTCCTCTCGGTAAGTACAGTTAGTATAGTATCTCAAAATTGGGCAATAGTAGACGAATTGGTAGACTTCACACACCTTTGAGAACTTTGTGAACTACTCGCAGGCAGGTGTCTTCAGGATATTTTACTTCTCCGTCAAAACAAGTGACAATTAAGTTCTAATAAACACATAACTTCGAAAAATCAGAGGTGCCTGGATTTCGAATGTCGGAGCTGACGTGTAAAAGACTGGAATCCTAACGTTAGGTTGCAACTATTTAGATAAACATTCCACACGTCAATTTGGTAAGGGTTTAGAAGTACTCCTTAAATAAAGAATTATAATGCCCAGATATTTATCTCCTAGTGCAGGGGTCGGCAAACTGTGGCTCGCTGCTCTTTTTTATAATAATTATTTACGAGAAGACACTAGCCACTTGGTGGAAAGCAGTCACCTTCACCTTTGGATATTTGTAATAATTGTTAACTTTGAAGGAGAGCTCTTTTTGCGTGATTTGAAGAGCCCCATGTCATAGCGTTTAGGGAATAATTTACATAGAAGGAAGATTGTGCCAAATCTTACACGTACGTGGAAAAAAATGACCGCGCAAAACCAAACGATAGAGGACCACTACGAATTCAGTTGACGTGGATGAAAGCTTCGGCTATTGGTGCGGTGGAAAAAGGGCGCCCTACGAAACTGCTTTTGATGAATTGTGACGAATTTGAAAAATAGAAATACACCATGGAGACGGACATAGTCTACCTTTCGAATCGAAATTAAACTTGAAGGTGTTAAAATAAAGGATGCAATTTGGCGAAGTCATTATTTTTTAAGCTAGGGATACAAACATGGTTTTTCTTTATTTGTTACTTTTATACTTATACTTTTATACAATGAAAATGCTCTAACAAAGGAATTTTGAAAATTGTCTCCCCAAGAGTGGAACAAAAACTTGAAAGAAGCCTTTTGCGCAGTCGCAGCTGCCGACAAAAATTAGTAAATATTCTTTTTTCTAGTCATTTGCTGTAAATACAAAATCAAATATTATATATAAGCAATAATCGAAACATTTTAAGTGGCTCTATAAAATTGAGGAAATTTTGTAAATTGCAAATTTTGCCTCTTTCGTGTTAAAAATTGCCGATCCCTGTCCTAGTTAATTCCGTTGGACATCGTTGACAGCGAGAGCGGTTACAACGAGTTTTAAATTGAGTAAATTAGTGCTTCGAATTTGAGTGAAGACACGCTGTAATCAATACGTGTTGGGAGCTAGCCGGCGTGGCTCTCACACTGAAGAATTATTCCTTGAATGTTCATTTCAGTCTTGTTTTTTTTAATAAACCTAATAAATATCGGAAAGTGAATTTGAGTGAAGACACGCTGTAATCAATACGTGTTGGGAGCTAGCCGGCGTGGCTCTCACACTGAAGAATTATACCTTGAATGTTAATTTTAGTGTTGTTTTTTTTAATTAACCTAATAAATATCGGAAAGGGAATTTGAATGAAGACACGCTGTAATCAATACGTGTTGGGAGCTAGCCGGCGTGGCACTAACACTGAAAAATTACTCCTGGAATGATCAATTTATTTTGAACCCCGGTCCAGATCAGTATATTGTAATTAATCTGTTACGGTTTTTGTAATCCACTTGCAAAAGGTATAAGTTTTGCAAAATTAATTTGTAGAATTTTTCAAGACAGGACTACGTTTTCTGGGCGCAGTAGTATATCTTAATTACATAAATTAATTATACTTAAAGCCTAACCTAAACAATCTAAAGGGAGTCCGTGCCCATGCAGCATGACGCCAAGAACACTAGCCGCGTTCCTTAGAAAAATATTAAAAAATATTTATCATTACCAATATGTTTATTGAAAATATTATACCAATCCCTACTAATATGATAAATGTGAATATAAGTATGTTTGTTACGCTTTCACGCCAAAACTACTCAACCGATTATCATGAAATTTTGTACACATATTCTTAGAGGTATTAAAAAGGACATAAGATACTTTTTATTAAAAATATTCAACAATATAATAAACATACAAAAAAAATTTTGGCAGACACTTTTTGTCAAAAATATTTTTAGTATATTTCATGTTATTTTGTTGCCACTTATAAGCGCTAATACTAAAACTATTTCAATGTTTGATTTTAGGTACCAGTTTATTGTTTTAGATATTACTCGCTGCAATGATCTTTGATATTTATTTAAGGGATTCAAGGCGAGCGTAGCCGTGGAAAAAACCTAGTGTGTTAATAAAAGACCAAGGATTTAACTTCCAATTTATATTGTCCCTCGTATAACAACATCCCCGTGAGTGGAAGTTAAATCATCTAACTACTTCGATACAGCAGAACAAATGACATTTTAGAGTTCATTGTTGTTTCAACTAGTTATCTCGTGTTTACGATGTCAGTTTGTTTATGCCTTTGTAGTATACTAGCGTTAGCCTGTGGTTTTACTCCCGTTATAATGCTTGCTATAAACAAATCTATATATAAATTGGGTGCTGTTTTTATTTATAACCAAATATAAAGGTTTTCTTTTTTGTAAATAACATATTTCTATTGTATATAGTATACATGTAGTTATAAGTAATCTATGTATTTAAAATGTATAGGTATAAAATTATATATTTTTTATATTTCTATTTTTTATGGTATATTTTTGTATAGTATTTTCTACTTTATATAGTGTTTCTTTTTCTTTTTATGTATTAATTTACTTTATTGTTTATTTGTATTTGTGTAATTTCTACGGGCGGTAGTAACTTGAAATAAAAAAATGTGTATACATACGTAGATTACGTATCTATAAATATATGCATACAAACTATATACAATAGAAACTCTTTTTATACAAAAAAAAAAAACAAAAAGTTTTATAAAGTATATAGAAAAGTATAATTTGCAATATATAACTTACGAAGCGATTATTTCAATTATTACTTTTGGTTATTACCAGTTCCAATATAATTTAGCGTAATAATACACAGACTATAACAAGACCAGCATACTGTATACAAAATTGGAAGTACATTAAACAGTAACTTTTGTATTACGAAATACACAAATAAACAAATGAACAAGGAATGGACAATCACATTTACACCTGCCGGCTACACTTTGAAACGAGACGACCATCTTACTCCTCAGGACTAGCAACGTATCTACGTTCCAGCGCAGATACGAGTAAGATTTCATCCGTGTTTGCGGTTGTACGTACGTACGTACGTCTATGGGCTGGGACTACTTAATATCGGGTGGTTTGCATGCTCGTTTGCTACACTTCTCACATAAATAATGACAGTAAGGATGCAATAAATATACATTTACATCTCAATATATATGTTCACATCCACACAGAATTGCGATCGCTGTTTAGATCAAGAATGCGGCCAGTGTTCTTGACACTATACCGTATGGGCGCGGACTTGCTATAGATTGTTTAGATTAGGCTTTTATTATAATTAGTTTTAAGGTATTCAAAGGTATATTCAGGTTGATTAATTGTTTATAAAACACAAATAGATATAGACATTTGTTCATTGTACATTTGTTGTTCTTCGTCTATTGTTCTCCCGTATGTAATATTTCAATTTGTGTATAGTGTATGTTTATTTGTAAAACAACACAATGTTTGTTTGAAATGAATGTAGCAACTATAAATAAGTGATTCATTACCTTGTGATCAAATCAACATACGTGCAATTATACCTTCAATGTGAAATAATTTTAACTAAAATTAAAGGAAAAATTATTAATTCAGTAACGAGAGATCTCCCTCCAAGCGAGTTCAGGTTGCCTGGGAAGCGGTTGTGCTCCAATAGTCACATTTCGGAGTTCGTATACATGCAAGATATTTAGAGAACTTCGATAGCGTGATACAGGATTCATGTGGCAATCTCTTTTCGAGTAGTGGAATGTTGCCAGAATTAAAAATAATATTTAATTCGTTATAATTAAAAAATAACTAAAAATTTAAAATCTGTGGTATAACATAGTCATCTGTTTTCCCTCTTACCTACTATTTACTTATGTGTGTAAATGTGTATTTTTTGCATATTTTTTTACTTTTTAATTGTTAAAGAGGGAGGTGTGTTTCCGGCTAGACTTACTCGGACCACGACTATCCGCGACCATCTCCTATCCTCAGGAGTAGCAACGCATGTACGATGTCAGGCAGGATTTCAGTCTTGAAGTTTTACATTGATGCCCATTGTATGCAGAGGCCATTTAACACCATTTTACTATATAACGGATACTCAGGATAAATGCTTTTTAAATGCCGATATCTCGATCCAGTTGGTTCATGGGTCGTGAAACTATCAAACTCACGATGAAACTATCAGCAATTAAAAAGCGTTAATCGTGAGTACCCGTTATATAATAAAATGTATTAATTCCGCGATGATATTAGATCGCCTGTACGCTCGTTGGTACTTAAAAATAATGACAACATTGCTACCCCTTAAGACTAGTATCCCGCTTATATTACCTACAACCGTACGTCTCCAGCAAACAAAAAATAACTTTACTTAAGAATAACTTTATGAAGGTGATACAAACTTCTAAGACCATTTTCTCGGTACATCAATGCATTACATACATGAAGAGAGTGGCGTGATGATTGATACCTAGGACCCACCGAATTATTTTATAGCTTTTAGTACATTGTCTACATCATTATTATTTATTTTAAATTATGAAACCAAAATTGGATATAATGTCACAACTGCGTTGAGCGTCTTTATACATAATTTCTGACAAAGTTTATCTTTGTTGTTCTAGACGTCTTTCTTGTAAACAGCCAGCCAGCTCATGTTTAATACAAGGGAGGCAGGTGTGAGCTCAAGTCGCAAATTCACGAAGACACTTGTCGCTAAGTGCACAATGAAGTTTTCCAGTACTTACCCCTATATTTTTACTACCCCCCTAATTTACTTTTTTACTCGTATAATTTAGAACTGCGGGAATTCCAAATGATACCTCTAAATATTATAAAACAAAGTCCACCGTCGCGTCTGTATGTCTGTTCGCGATAAACTTAAAGTATAATATTAGATAATAGAGTATAAAAAATGAATAATTAATATCAATATTTGAAATATATAAGATTAAAAATGCAAATAACCTGATTTTAAGTGAGCTGCATAAACATCTGTAACCAACTTCATAAAGAACAAGAGTCTTATGTATTCAGAAATGTAATCGAAGGTTTTATACCTATTATAAAAGGTTTAATAGGTAATAAAGATAAGAAAAAAGTCGTGTTAAAGTACGCACTAGAATAATACATTGCATTGTGTAAATAAATGTATCAAAATCTATATATATTTGTAATATTATGCTATTTTTAATATCATTATTAAATATTGTATTTTGATGTGACAATGTTATTTTGACAAGGATAATGTAATAATTGTTTTTATGTAATTCGTTAATATTTTGAACTTATAACACTAAATATTTTAATATAATTTTGATATGATAAAATTATGATTTCGGACACTGGCCATAGAGAAGATAGAATTAGAAAAAAATAGGTGGAAAAGGGCGGTAATTAAGGGGATGCGTTCCTACTCTTGAGGACTAAGATGGTCGCCTCCAATAATGTGTATCCGGCAACCACACCTCCCCAACCGAAACACAATACATGAAGAACATGTTGCTTTACGGCGGGTGATGAGGATGGCGGTGGTACCGCCCCGGGCGAGCTCTAACGGCTCTACCACCTTCAATAATTTTGTACGCCGCAGGGAAAGTCTTATGTATAAGATTTTTACTTATAGAAGAGATTCGCAAGCTTTAAAGTAAAGGATGTGGCTAAGTAACCCAAAAATCTCGTTTTCGATATACAGTGTGTATGGTTTTTAATTGAAATAGTATAAGGAAATCCACAAATGTAATAGGTTCTTCAAAATTTTCCTATAATTGATTTGCCTTCTTTTTTAAAATTCCAACTATAATGTTTATTTAGCCAACCGAGAGGTTTTCGTAAAAATAAGTTAAATTAACAATGTTTTTATGTCATCCGAGTTAGTTTTATATTGGTATCATTTGATTTTATCGAAGAAAAGTAATCTCGACAATAGGACTTAGCAAAATCGAACAAAACATTTTTCATTGTAGGCATTTGTATGAGACAAAATGAGTATTTTTATGTACATCAAGTCAGTTATATGTTAATATTACTTTATTGTATCCTAAAAAATATCTGAACCCAAAAAAGCATGGAAATCTATCTAAATATTGTTTATTACGAGTGCTCACAAAAATTGTAATGTAAAGTAATTTATTGTAACTAAACTACAGTTACTTATATAAGCAAAAGTATGTACTTTTACTTGTACTTTAAATATTTACGGCGATAAGAAAATGGGGTCTGGAAAGTTCTGAGGTGAAAATATGATGTCTGAAGAAGCAACGCGGAGGCAATTCAATTTCGCCGCGTAATGTAGGCGCGGAAATCGTGTCAATTTTTTATTATTAAATAAGACGCTCAAATTAGCTTGCGAGGTGTTGAATTAGCGACGTTTTTTAGATTTGGTTTCATATCCTATTATGTTTTACTTGAATATTTAAGAATGGCGGAAATAATTACAGTGTAACGAAATACGAATTTGTATATACATATAAAGAAGAGGTTGAAAATTCCGTGTAAAATTCACAATTTTAAGAGAGGTTTTAAAGTGTAAAAAGTACTTTCACCATTATGAATTTGCGGAAAAACTCGAGGTGCAGGTTAGATCTACTTAGCCGTGATTACACATTTGGCTTCGGAATCTTTGGTCCATGGCGTTGGGGTGCAATGTTTTTTACAAATAATAACTTTGATCGACGCTGCTGGTGACAAAAGAGCTGGTACATATTTCATGAAATGCAATCGCTGTTGAGTAGCCGCATGGGCACGAACTGCCTATAGATTTCTTAGGTTTAGATTTTATATTTAGACTAATTAAATGGTGAGGTAATTTGAGATTTATCAAACGATGTGACTTTTATCACATTAATTACATACTAGTACTTGTAAAAAGGAGTGAATCTGTTAACAGGATTTTGAAATGAATCATTTTTAAGATTCCCAAAAAAATGCTAATTTAAACATACCTCGTTCCCAAGTGATAGCTTCGATAGGGTAGCCCGCGACTGGACATTTTATATTTAGATCGCTGCCAGCCACAGTTGTCACTTTAGGCATTTCGCGTATAAATGGCAACCCGTACACATTGACCCTCGCCGCGTGGATAGCCTTCCCCGCCGTGTTGCTGGCAACACACGCGTATTCGCCGCCATCTTGTTCTGTCACTCTGCTGATGTTAAGATGGCTGACAACGTCATCTTGTAAGGTCACGTGTTGTCCAACAACAAACCTGGATAAAAAATATACTTTTAAATAATTCGTTATTTTTTTCGAATTTATTCTTAATTTAAATAATGTAAAAGTGCAATTTTATGCAGTTATTAAGGTTTTCTCTCTATCGTTTTTATTTTAATTTCCATCTCATTTTGTTTTATTAAGCGTGGATAATAAAGAGAACAATGACAATTACAGTTGCCCTCGTAGCCTATATTCTAGATAATATTCAAGTAGGTACCTAGGTATCTTTAATTTAAATTCTTTCAATACCTTATCAAGTTGCTCAGTGATGTGTATTAATTTAGGCATAGACCGTCAGATAGGTGTAGAATAGAGGTAATTTTTATTGACAATAAAATGGTACCTAAGATTTAAAACCTAAATAGTTTTCATTTCAAATGAGATCTTTCTGTGATATTTAATTAGATTGCATCAGCAATGTAAATGCAAAAATGCTAATGTGTTTGTTCCATTTCGAACGGTACAAGAGAATAGGAATGAGGCGGTTGTATTATATTTAATAGAAAATGAAAAATAGCTCTCATATTTTGTCTTTTATGAAATGGAACTGGCTAACGAGCCTGTAGTTCACCTAATGACGTGTTCAGTGCTCTGTTTAATAGTAATTGATCGTGAGCATGCCACGTTTTTTACATTTAAATTCATGAATTAATTAAGTTTATTAATAACATATTTATTTTGTAACTTACGTAATTTAATAATTAAGTTAATTAATTGTAAATAATGTAAGAAAGTCTATTTTCTATCCTTTTCGTACAAACACTAGTTTTAAGTTTTGAAGGGAATCACAAATATTTTTTATTAATGTTATTAACTGGGTAACAATTCATAAATTAGCATAAAAATCCTGGTCAGGACATAAAATTACAATAGCTTTAAGTATTGTTTGATACGTGTGCCAATTTTCACATGATTCAGACATGATGAAGTCAATAAAAATTACGTTATAAAATCTATGACTTAGGTATATACAAGTTCATACATGAGAACTAACCAAAAATGAGTTAAAGTTAACATTTATTTTCATTACCTGGAATTGGTAGGAATAGGAAATCCATCGAGTAGCCAAGTGAATTGTGGCGGCGGATGGCCCATCGCTACACATTTGAGGGATACACTCGGCCCCGGCTGCAGAGTTTGTTCCGAGAACCAGTAGACCAGCTCAGGTTTTGACTCTATAAAAAAAAACTTCACTTTAGTTTTATATAATAGGTTTAAAATTATATTAAATTTTAGTGAAAGTGTACGAAAGTTAAAGGACCTAAAACTTTTTGGGAATAAAACTTTCTACAATGTGTTTTTTTTCATAATGTAATAAAATACATTATTATTACAGTAGGAATAATCATTCAAATGAAGTAATGAGATAAAAATATATTTTTTAACGTTGAATATGATTCCTATAACTAAAAATGCTTCTACGTTTGTAATAGAAACAGTTCGCCTGTATCAGCAAAATAGCTTTATTATTTCTGAAAATGAAACGAAGGAGTTTCGAAACAGGACTCACTACAGAGTAACTGAGATAAAAAGGCAAAGTAGGTATTTTAGTGTTTAATCATATACGTAATTAAATTGGTACTTATTAAACTTGGTGCTTAAAGAGAACATGAGTATAAAACATGTGGTTGCCGGATACACATTATTGGAGACGAACATCTTAGTTCTCAAGAGTAGGAACGCATCCGCGTCCATCCTTAAATAGAACTTCTGTTCTATTTGAGATTGGACGTGGTTGTCCATAGGCTGCAGTGACTTCTTTACATCAGCTGGCCTGCATGCCCGTTTCTTACTCTTTCATAATAATTAAAAAAAGATCAATATGTATACTGGAACCAACCATTCTGAATTAGAAAAAAAATCTGGTGAATCTCGATTGCCAAAGTCGACTGAGCATTCTACCAAATCTAAGCACAAATACGTTAAAACAAAAATAGATGAGACACTGAAGAGCTATTTTTGCAAAGTAGGACAGATCAAGTTTAAATTGCACATAGACTAAGCTTCGGGGTAAGTAGTTCGTGTCGGTATTATAGCGGCATGGCGGACGCAAATCCGGGGCGTTGGTCCGGCGGCACGCCTCGAACTCGCCTGATTGAATATTTTTTACCCCACTATCTGGGCGATTAACAGTTTTGCCTACACAAAGCTTTGATGTGCTTCTTTTTACTTTTTAATAAACCCTTTGTCCGAGTGAAATGGATAATTCCTGTGAACAGCCTTTATTCGCATATGTTGAGGAGCAATGCATTGAGTGGGCTTATTTATCGCTCTTTCTATCTTATACAGATAAAAACGCTGAGATATATTTTAATAATTTTTAATTTATGTTTTAAAATTTCTACATTCAACGGTAGTTAAATACGCTCATTGTTTAAAGAGAATTCGCAAATTTTAGGAATCTTTACTTCCTCCTTTTAACTCGGCTTCCGGTCGTATCTTATTATGTAACTGATTCTAATTCCTTTGAACAATTAATCCATCAATCCTTTTATGTAAGGAGAAAGGAATCACAATGATCGACCAACCCTTTTCATTAAAGAAAATTTAGTTCAATTTAACCACAATACACATTTTGTTCTCACATTAATAAATTAACGACGGAGCCTCCCATTGAATTTATATCAAGGTGGACCGCAGGCTTTTATGTTTAAGTTATTATTTAAATGTAATACAAAAGAGGTAGGAGTGATCCCGGAGTTGAGCGCACGATAAATTGCGGCATTTGTTCGACAAACCTATAGTTATGATCTTGCTTATACTTTCCTGTTGTGGGTTTATTGTTTCTAGGACATTAATTATGAGTAACAGGCTTGGTCTGGATCATAAATAGTGGTTTATCAAAAGCCATTGGATCCTAGAACGCTGGGTGTGGACAGATTTACGATTTCGCTGCGTTGTAAATATGTCTTTAAGCGTGCAAATGGTTGACAAATTGCTTGAAAATATAATTTGAAAATATTGTGAATTTTATCACGATACTGCTGAATGTCAAGCATCATTTGCGTGTTGACACGGATTTACGATTGTTATTGGGATTCTTATTATTTTTGGGTTAAAGATTGGCTACACATGTAGCATTCTCTAGCAGAGTCTGTAGTCTATAATAAATAAATGGTTTGATTTAATTTATTCTTCATAACTAATCTTATATACTTGTAAAACGGTTTATAAAAAATGTATACGTTAATAAATAAATTGCAGTCGAAAACAGGTATATTTCATCAAAATTTTGAGCGCGCTGACAAAATAATACTTCTTATGGCATGATATCAACAAGAGTAACAAGCTTAAGAAATAATTGTATTTTACTTATTTTTTGTGACTTCTAAAAATAACGACTGTTATCATTTCCTTGGAATGTTTTGTTCGAAATTATAATAAACTCATAACTGCCTCACCGTTGGGTAAAATCGCTGGGAAGAGACTCTTTACAAAAGGAGTAGGACTAAGATGAATTTTTCTTCACCGTTGAAGCAAATAATAATAAATTTCTAAAATGCAGAGAACTTATGATATACAAATATTAACGAATAATATACCATATATTATTAAGACATGAGAAATGTATTTTGTTATCGTACCAGTTTCGATTTGCATTTCAGAGTCAAACTCAATAACTTTCGTACAATTTGGGAGCAACAGTAGTTACATATTACGGTTTATCGGTTCATTTCTATAGCTAAGCTGCGGCTAGAACAAATGATGCCTGTTAACAGAGGACCAACCACTTGCATAATTTATTGTGCGAGGTTGTCTCGCACACTTGCCGCCAGGGACCCCACCATTCACCAACTTTATAGATTGCAATTTGGGAGTGTGCCCGCAAAAATGTTGACCGTCCCGCATTTGGGAGATACGGCAGTTGCCAAAGAGCGGCATTTGACGACTTCTATTTTACGAATTACAAAAGGTCAAAGAACAAAACGTGTTCAGTTGTTTTGTTTTTGTTCAATAAGGTTAGAGGTCAAAAACAAAAAGTGTTCAGTTGTTTTGTATTTTCTTATAAATATAGAAGAAAAGTAACAATCAGTTAGTGAAAGTTGTCTGTTATTTTTTGATAATTGAAGTTCAGGGACCAATATCATATTTTTGTATGAATACAAACGAGCGCGACGTTCACATAATGTTAGGCGGTTGCTACTACACATAGAGACTTGATATTACGTATAGAACTGATAGACACAGCCAAATAGACTCCTACCGGTACTGGATAACATATACATTGTTACTCTTGAAAGCTGAGATCTAATGCTTCAAAAAGTAACTTTGCTAAACTACGTCCTTAAAATTAATATCATAAAGACTCGATAAACTTGAACTAAGATGGGAAATTAGAATTGAAGTCATTGAACTACATGTTACTGTATTTGATAATATTTCTGTTAAAAGTTCTGTTAAAAACCTATTCTGAAGTTTCCAAGATTTTCTAATGTAGAATGAAATCCTTCTCTTGCCATTAGATGCCTTTACTTGCGTGAAGGATACCATGAAATTACATTATTGCACAAACATTTGAATTAAGCGATTTAGTTATCAATTTTAATATTCATTAAACGTCTTATTATTGCATTAGTCAACGTATGTGACTAAGTATTAAGTATATTATCCATCGAAAAGCTGTAGTGAAAGTTTAACAAAAATCTTAGCATACAAAAAAGCCATGCACAAAATGGCGTTTTAAATTGAAAACGTTGCAACTCCGCATGCACGCATAATTAAGCTCCCTACATAATAAGGTTTTCTATATTCCGATAGCTAACGCGTGCACGTAGCGACAGCCCTTCTTACCGACTCCCTGAAGAGGAGCGACACCAAATAGCGGGGAGCGAATTAATAATGAGACAAAGCGACTTATATTTCACAACGGAAATGTGTAAAATCGACCTTATGGTACACGAGATAGGATCTTAATTGGAAAATGCTTGGTTTAGTATTTAGTGCAGAGGCCGGGTTCGCCCGCGGCACCCGTTCCTGCGTCACTGAAGCTCTTTGTTTGAGCTGAAGAGCTGACTCTAATAGCTTGCAGCGAATCCGCGCTTAAAAATGGACTTTTAAATATTTTATGAAGAAGTCGGAAACGAGAGTGCATAAAATGTCGCAAATATTACGTACGCATAACGTGGTAAGCATGACAAGCTTATACGCAATGTCCACACGGTGACAAATTATTCCGAAGAACAATTCAAATGGTAAGGAAAATATTATATACATAGAAATCCGTTCGATGTTTAATTTTCTCTGCTTCGTTATACATTCCTGGAGTGAACGGATGTTTGTATGGGCTTTTATGTTAGCTGAACATTATTGTTTAAGTTTAAAAGCAATAAGTTAGACAGTTAATATATAAGGTAAACACGAAACCAAAGTAACATTAAACAAAGAAGAGATTCATTCGTAATACGGTAAATTGTTGAAAAAAAAAACTTTTTTTATTAAGAAAAATTTCGTAACGTGGGGAAGGCATGTATAGGAATAAAATAAAATCTAAATGAAACAGGATATATCTTTATCGAAACTTTGTCCAAGATATAAATGAGATCTGATGGTTCCTCGCGAATAAGCTTTGTTTCGTAGCTCCCTGTCAAAACTTTTGTTTATGTTCGAGTCAGACCGAGCCTGACACCGGATGTAAGTGGAAAAGTTCATACTACGTCCCGTTTGTTTGGACCGTTATTTCATAAATTTGGAAATATGAAATTTTATGACAGGTACAATTCATTTCATAAGCAGACTACGAATGATTTTGAGCATACATTTATTGATTAATTTATCAAAGGTGTGTTGTTTGACGTCTACTGATATCCAATTGGCGTAGTGAAGCGTTGGCGAGCGTTCTTTCGGATAAATCCTTCTCAGTCTGAGAAAAGACCTGTGCCCAGTAGTGAGACTAGATTGATGATGATGATGATGATGATGATTTGTCATTAGTTATTTTTGTCTATCCATTCTTTTGTAATCCCTTGTCATAAGTTATCTCTCAATGTATGCCCTAAAGTTACGTGCTTTCTAAAGCCAACGGGTTCAAGTAGTCCTTTTCATGTCATTAGTCCCCTTAATCGAGGGCAATCTGTGCTTCTTTTGTCTTGACTTGGTTGTCGATTCGAGTGCCTTTGCCAATTGACTACCAGTCTAAAAATATATATAAGAATGTCAGATTTATCGATAATTAATAATGAAAATGAAATGAAAAAACGTAAGAATTAAACTGTAAACATATTTTAGGTTAATACTTACCATACCACAAATTTAACTTACTACCGTACGAATAAATCGGATCTTTAGAATGATACAATAACTTAGATAATTTGGATTTTTGGGAAGTTACATTCGCAAGTGTTTAAATTTTGTAAGGGACAGACTTGTACTTCGGTGGACTTCTTGGAAATTTATACAATTTAAATATCGAAAGATTTAAAGAAATCAAGGCCAAAATTTTCATATTTCGAAATAGGTATTTATTATTCTAAATGTGAAAAGTGCTTGATATTACCAACTATCTCTCTACGAGTAAGTAAGAGCTAGTTTGCCAAGACTTGTAAAACCCCAGGAGCTTTGTACCTGGCGCCGTTAGTAGCTGAGTTTTAATTTTCTATGAGCGCAGAACTAGGCCAGGGGTTACTGTTTGTTCAGACATTGACAGAAACAGTACATTTCATGTACTTTTGGAATTATAATCAGCAACATTATAAGGGTCTCTTAATTGATAAATTAACGTAGCATTTACGGAATGGTTGTATAATTACGACACGTAATTACCAAAACAAATTTTCAGTTACTCTGGAAAAGAATTGATATTACAACAAATATAGACGTAGGAAAACCAATTAATAACTTGTTTTGTGTACAACTAAATACAATATTATGTTTTGGATAGCGTCAATTTGCGGGAATGACGCTGAGTAGTTTAGTCTGTTTATGTTTTCGTGAACAATTCCCAATAAACAAATTTTTAATAAAATAAACAAACTTTATTTTTACTAAATTGATTGAAAGGGGGAGGAATGTTGTACATGTTGTACATGTGTGTACATTAAGGAACGTATGAATGAGAATGAATGTAATAAATGTGTATGTATGTATGTATGATTCGCTATATGGTCTAAATAACTTGGATTGGACTTGGGTATGGATTTTATATGTTCAGTATGTGCTAATAAACTATTTTAAAAATAGCGTTTGCGAATAAAGAGGAGAGGAGTTTAATGTTTATTAATAAAAAAAAAAACGGAAAATTGAATAAAACTGAGTATACAACCCATTTAGAATGTACATATGTTGTAACAATATATATTATTGTTTTGAGGCAATCTACATGTATCTAAAGGATAATATGTACCTAAAATAATTCTTTTTTGATCGTGTGACATTAATTTCTTTACATGCCTGTTTTTTTTTATAAATTTTCTTTCCGTTCCGTTATTTTGCTTTTATTTTAATGTAGTTTAATTTGTCTACTTATTTTAGTTAATAGTCAATAATATCTAGTTATTTTACCTTTTAAATTAATTATCAGTCTTACCTCTCGTTCCAGTGAAGTTCCAATCAGTGTCGTGAGTGTGTGTACTTCGAGCGTATGGCGCCCGCCGCGATCTGTTCCCACCAGCTTTCTTCACTGAATCCGCATCTGCAAACAGAATCTAGTTTTTATTGAGTAATAACTAGCTACGTAATACTGAATGGAGAACTCCGGACAAGTTTTTTCAATAAAACATTTAATCGAATCTTATATTGATTGTGAAGTAATAATAACCTAGAAGTAAATTTTCTGTTTTTCAAATCAGGGTCCCGATTTCGAAACCCTAATTTGCAGTTGAGTGCGCATTAGAAAATAGTTATCACTCGATATGACGGTGAAAGAAAATATCGTGGGGAAACCTGCATGTCTGAGAAGTCTCCATGGACTTTTCCAATTGTCTATGAAATTGTCCAATTCTTCTCAACTTGAATAGACTCTATCCCAGATATTATAAATTAAGTTATTTACAATCATGCTTTTCTTTTATCTGTCGTGATGAACATGATTTGAGGAAAGCAGAAGTACCCCGTTTTCTATATTTGACTTTTGACATGGGTTGCTAAAATTCATACCACAAAAGTTACTTACTTATTTGTCCATAAAATACCAATCGTTACGATCTCGATACCACAAAGCTACAAAGTAAAAATGTAAAAAGCTATTTACGAACCTGTAAATAAAAATGAAAACTCACTATCGATTATATACTCCGTAATCCCATAAGCTTGGTCCCGCGTGTTGCTCGCGAAACACTGATAGAACCCTTCGTCATTCTGCTGCGAATTCCTGATATGTAGCCGGAGCCCGTCTTCCGATACCCTGATCCTCTCTGACGGCTTCATCGGCCGTCCATTGTGTATCCAGTACACAGCTTCTATTGGATGACCGGATACCTTACAATCGAAACTGGCGTCTACATTCAGCTTCGTTCTTAACATTTCAGGTTTTATTCGGACGGAGATTGGTTCTGCAACAAAGCGAGTTTCCTGCTTGAATAAAAGCAAAAGTCTCCATTGTCCGGGATAGAATAAAACGTCTGCTGCTTTACGGTCGGAAATCAATCGATAACGACGTCGCTTCGCCCGTTGTCTTAAAACAAAACGTAATGAAACGGCATCTTAAAGCATTTTGTAACATTAACGAGGATTTCATATCAAAACTCATCACAAAAGAACAATGACAATGTAAGATAGCACTATAATTTCGAAAATTGATGGTATTTCCTTAAAATGAAATTAAAGATAAGAGGTATCGAATCTACGATGCTATTGGTCTTCCTTATGTATTTTTTTGAAGTAGATGTTTATCTAGATAAAAGTTGTGAACGGAATATTTTTTATCAATTTGTTTATAATCCAAGATACTGATCTTAATTAGCGAAAGTCAAAATCTATGGATGGGATGCTATTACTATTTAGAATTAGTAACGAATGTCCACATGTAGCAGACATGGTTTTGTAGCCTGTTTTGTATTCCTATTATAAAATGAGTTATTACTTAGTTGTTGTATTAGTTACAAATTTACACTCATTTCTAACGTGGAGCAATTCTTGTGTTTCAGTCGAAAGGTATGTTGTGGCCTTATTTACATATAAGGCGACAATCTTTGTTCTTAGGTGAAGTAACGTACTTGTGATCGAATGAGAATGAGAAGTTAGTGAAGCCCATTCATTTGATACCCATATTGAGGGAGTTGTAAGAAATACTCACTACT
>DWON01000010.1:0-63047 GCA_018251015.1 Phocides pigmalion okeechobee
CCTCCTCAACCGAAACACAATACATGAAGAACATGTTGCTTTACGGCGGGTTATACCGCCCCGGGCGGGCTCTAACGGCTCTACCACTTTTAAATGTTACTTTGTTCCACATATTTAACCTTAAACATACGAGTATGAAAATAATAACGACTTCTTAATTCATCGTTAAGCAATTCTTATGTTTTAGTTGGAGATATGCATTTGCGTACATTTACAAGCAAGTCCATCTCAACCAACAGGAGTCGCAACAAATCTATACAAAATATAGACAAGATTTCAGTTTTGTTTGAGATTGGACGTGGTAATTTTAGATCGCAGAGAACAATTGACATTAGATGGCCTTCACCCTCGTTTTACATAAAAAATAAACATTACAATACGTATTTATCATGGACAGAGCATTTCTACATGTATTTACGTAGCAGCTTTGTCCAGATCAATAGTAATCGGATTTACATCTCTACATCATGCTCCGGACGTGCTCATAGCGATAGACAGGCGTAAACTCCCCAATCGCCGTGATGGGAATACATAAATACACCCTTTGTTTCGCCCTAAAGCATTCATAGTTATGTACCACACCGTCGGCGTGATGCAAACAATATGCCAAGGAGGACAAAAGCAAAGAAAGGAGAACTATATTTACAGATCGACTAGGAATGTACTACCGCCAAACCCAACTCTTACAGTCCGAAAAGATTCTTGTTACAAAAGAAAGGGATGGTCGCTGGCTCGCTTATATATGAGGCGTTTACATATGACATATAAAGGTGGGAGAACTATAGTACGACTGGGAAGGTACCACCGCCGCCCTCGTAATCCATCGTAAAGCATTACTTGTATTTCGGTTGGAGAGGTGCGGTTTCCAGCTACACTTTGAAGCGAGGCGACCATCTTAGTCCTCAGGAGTAGCAACGTATCTATGTTCCAGATCTGATTGGATTTTGGTCGTGTTTGTACGACTGGGACTACTTAATATCGAGTGGTTGGCATGCTCGTTTGCTACTCTTTTCACATAAAAAGGGCTGATTATAGCCCTAAGAAGTAACAATGCATCTGCTATAGACTTCAGATAAGTCTACTATCTAAAAGTAGATCACATAAAACATTGATTACATACATCCATAAATGTCAGTGACCTTATGTGTTCAAGTAGTCTGCATATTTGTTTAGTTATTTCTGTTTCATAAAAAGCAATCCAGTTTAGATTGCTTCGTGCGGCGTTCTAATCGATCGTGATATTACACGTTTTTCAATGATGTATACAATTTCAATTTGTTTGACTGCAGACACCCCTATATGTATTTCTGTATCGAGTTGTAATAGTCGTGTAAAACCGTTGAGTTCTAGTTTTTAAGTTACATTAAAACAAAGATTACAATACATATATAATAGTGTTTGGTACAGAAACGAAAATGTGATTGATCTGCTATAACTCTTGTCAAATATAGTACTTTTAATATTGCAAAATGTAAGATCCTTTGAAAGGGTTGAAGAATTATGCTTTCAGCGGAACGAAGCCGGCAACAATATTTCAGTGCGCTCGTAATCCGGCACCTGAGGTGAACTGAAAAGTGGGTTCCGTGAAAGTAAATGGAACATTTTCTATTCAGTTAAATATAAGCGTGATTAATGTGAAGCCTCACTTTTGTTTTGAGTCGACATAGAGTTGCGATTTAAGTTGCAGATTGTTTTCTCGATCAGGGTAGCTTTTTTTGTTAGTTGAGTAGTAAAGTGAAGCCCCCTGATGTTCAATAGCCCTTGGTACCTTTGAACATCCGTGACTAACCTCAAACATAATATCGCCTGACTTCAAGAGCAGCCGGCAACAGAACCTATACCAATGAAACACAAGAGTTGAGTTATGATTTAAAAGCATATCAGCTATAATCACAATAATAAAAAGAACTGTAGATCGATAGCTGTTTACATTGAAAAGTAAGGTGGCTTTGTTCGTCCTCAGAGGAGTTCAGTCCATCTTGAAGTTTTCTGTGGATGTTCATAACTGCAGCGACTATTTAACATCATCGTGTTCTTTATGTTCCTCACAGCGAATTATGTCGGCGATTTTACCCGGCTAATTGTCGCACAATCAACCTTAACGACTAAAAATCGCAAGTGTGTGTAGCTGACGAGTAACATTTGTCAAGTGAACTTTGACTTGAGCTTTGTAAGCTCCGTATTAATTACGCGCTTTGCTAAACAGCACGTTTTCTTTCTTCAACGCTTTCAAAATAAATGCTACCGGGGCGCCCAATTAATCATACTTTGATCATGTGTTTTTCATCCAATTATTATAATAATAATTATGATATGTAGAAGCAGTATATAATTGTTTTATTCATTGTTACTTCAGTATAATATAGCGCGATACTTCACAGCTTATAAGGAGGTCAGATGTACAGGTACTTTATATACAAAATTTAAGATACATTGAGTGTTAAAAACACACAAACAATTATTCAAATGGACATTTTTTAACTTTTATTAGTAAGAAGAAACGAAATTGACTAGTTTAGATTTATTGGATATACTATTAGAATATTTACATTGTATTAAAATAGAATTGTATTAGAATATTGAAATGCTATAAAAAAATTGCACACCCGTAGGAATTGATAACTCTCTCTGTATATATGCATATAAACAACTGTAACGCCTGATTCTCAACAAATAAATGATGATTAAAAAAACCATCACTGAAAACCGTTTTAAAATCAGACAGTCATTTTGGAGATAAATAGTAACATTGATTTGCACAAACATCCTCTCACCCCAAACGCTCCGTTTCCGCTCCGTCGTGGGTGGAAATGAAGATTAATATATGGAGATTTTACATAAAATTCGTATCAAAACACGAAACGATGCAACCGCGCCGCAAATCTAATTCCGCTCATGAAACGAGGCCGCAAATCGAAAACCGCAGATCACAATATTGGGCGCGTGTCAAAATGAATGTCGGACGAATATGTCGGCCATTCATATGTTTGCTTACTGGACTATCACAAATAGCTGAAACGATGAACTGAAAAATTTTGCTGTTACTTAGACTTGCAGCCCATGGACAATCACGTCCAGTCTCAAATAGAACAGGAGTTCTATTTAAGGATGGACTCGGATGCGTTCCTACTCTGGACTTGTAACCACACCTCCCCAACCGAAGAGCAGAAAGCACGCGTCCAATCCACTTGATAATACGAGATCACTACTACCTACGGACATATACGAGTATGACTAACACAGAAAACCTGCCTGAAATCTATTACTTTCAAGAAGTGATGGTTGCCTCATGTAAAAGTGAACCGGACACCACCCATTTACAACAAAGTTCAAAAATCGGCTTACTCTAGTAATTACTGGCTCTAGTACCTCCAAAGTTCTAGCACATTCATTGCGAGGAATTCTACTATTTCGATGTCCATGTATTTATCACTTAACATCTGATCCGCTGGCATCAGATGGATGCTACCTCGTTTGCTACCTTGTTTAAATAACTTGTCCTGTAGTTTTTTTTTTTTTGTTGATAAAATAATAAACGATCGCAAAGACCATCTAACACCAGGCCAACTGGTGTTAAATAGTCCCTGCAGGACTTGTACTCGTCCTGACTGGCATCGTCCATAGTTGTATTGCTGTTGGGGACTGAGATGATCGCCTCGCTTTGTTGATAGCCACACAACTGGCAACTGAATTTCAATCACCGAAACACAAGTATTGCTTAGCGGCGAATTATCAGGGTAGCAGGGGTACACCGATCGAACTGTACTCCTTGTACCTTGTAAATATTAATGACAACTGTATTTATAGAATATATTTTATGCAAAATATTTAATACGACCCATTCCAATATCACTTCTATGTGATTGCCTTCAAGTAGGGTTAATGTTCTATTCAGAATAGGTTACAGACATGCATAAAATAAATCAATCTTTTAAAACCTATCTGTGATTGACTGTAAACTTATATCTCAATCGTAAAAATCGTTAAATACAAAGTAAAGTAGACCTTAACAGAAACTCATAGTTATATTAAACAACACGTGATGTTTTAAACTCTAATTAGTTCAGTCAGCAAAGGGGTACAGGTAGCTGTGATATTTTTAACTCAAAGCGACAGATCGATGGCCTTACAGTACAGTATCGTGTGGATGCCGTCTTGTCGGCGGTCGATGTAGCGCACCGTATCGACCGGCCACGCCCACCCTTCGTCAGTGGACAATGTAGAATTACACTATAATCAAATTAAGCAGTCTGTCTGCTTTTTGCGTTTCTATGAGTGTTTAACTGCACTTTTATACTAATAGATGTAGCTCGGTTAACGAATCAAATATCAACGAAATTTATTATTATCACGTATTCAACAAAATCAAAACATGTTTTTTTTTCATTAGGCGTCCTAAAATCTGCGGGATTCATAGAAATTTGTATTTTTAACATTAACTTGATTTTATATATTAGTTATGAATAGCTTTTCCCGCACCAGTCATATACATGTTATTTCGAATTTTCATCTTTCAAGGTCTTTTGTCCTTTATGTTTAAATTAATTAAATCGGTACAAGCGTTTTGACGTGAAAACGGAACATACAACCCATACACTTACGCATTTATGTATGTAAGGAATACCTAATTCAAAACGTAAATCGTTTCATTAGCTTCTTCCATAACCTTACTTGTTATTATTCATTGACAACAATGATGCTTACATAAGAAAACATTTTTAATGTTTGTAACAAAATTGATTAAACCATCTAGATTTAATTGCGTATTTATGCTTAGTGTACATCACCATAATTTGGAAGCCCTGCACTTTGATCAGAGATTCAATCAGATAACCGCTCCCAATCCATTAGTCCTGCCGCGCTAATTACAAAGCTCCATCACACAGTTTGATACAGACAATAACCACTATTTGTGCATCCACCCGTATGTATTGGTGACCGAAATGATGATATCTCTTTATACCTTCATACTCCTGTCCTGTCTAATTAGCATAATTAGAATATTTTAAACGAGCTTTTGCTCACGACTTCCTTCACCTATTACATAAAGTGACATAACTTCTTTATTTGATAACGATCTAAATGAAAAACCACTAAACGTTAAGTGAAGTCCATCACAATATAATCCTGCATACAAATCGGATAAGCCGTTTCTGAGATTAGCGTGCACAAACATACAAAGATACAGACAGACAAAATGAAAAAACATTTTTTGGTTTCTCTTACGTATATAAAAGCACCTCATTTTGAATTTTTAAATATTTACTATATACAGACCGCGATCAGTTACTTTTATTATATGTATAAAATATAATAATAAAAATTTCTACTTAAAACTTGTATTTTTATACAAACTAAAATCACGGTAACTAAAGAATGTACTAATAGCCAAACAGTGATTTAGAAACTTCATACGACTGATGCTAGTTTTAAATCCTTTTACCTGTGATGCTGGAAGTTGCGTCCGCGTGAAAAATGAATTATCAGTTGCTTTCACTGTAAAGTAAAACATCGTGAGGAAACTTGCAAGTTCTTTATATAGTTTATTTCTTTATTTAAGTCCATGAACACATAAAACACACACATATTAAAATCTTACACAATGTAAAATTTGTGTTCCTACATTTTTAAATAAGAAGAATCGCACCTTAAAACTCTACCAACATAGAATACACAAACATATTCAATTCTTCCACAATCTAAAATTCGTTTTCCTACAATTACCGGTGAACAAATTTCTCAAAAATTGGACGTCAATAATCCGTGGTGGATTATTGTCTTCTCTTCCTATTCTGGACTGATACTGGTACCTAAGCAATATGGATGGCTTGATGATGGGTACAATTAAACTAAAGTAACAATTTTAAATCATCTTTTAAAACAATAATCATGTCAGTAATTTTTAACATCTCCTCGTTTTATTAGATATAATCATATATAATTTTATTGTATAATCACGTTTCATCAATAAATTAAATATCCATTTTCGTAACACTCCTAGCCTTGTGCAGATCATATGCTATCGATCAAGCAAATATTTGCATCATTGGGAATGGGCGACAGCTGACCGAAGAATCTAATACGCGCTTCCATTCTTCGGAAAGCACTGAGCAGTCGACTCCGGCAGTTATCGATAGGTGGTATGGTGTATCGTGACCGTCACCTTGTTGAACTAGAATATAAAAGTAACCAATAATTTTACAGCAATATATTTGTGATTTAAATAAATGTCCTAACCGTTATTCACAACAGTTCATGGAAAAACATTAGAAGGTAGCCAAATTTGCAACGATTACAGTACCAATAATATTCCGGTAGAATGACTGGAACATTCGAATGGACAGACAGAAGTATTTGTAAGGGTTACATGTTAAGTTTACATTTAAAAAAATTGGCTATAGAACTCTAAAACCTGCTGATAAAACTTTATAATCCTTTTATATTTTACATCGAGACGACGTGCTCGATTTAAAACCTTTTAGCCAGCTAATCCCGCGGCTTACGGGTTACGTGACAGAAGCTCCGAACACAAGTTTTAAAAGCTTACACTTGTAAGTGTTTTAACAAGTCTCGTTGACACTTAAATCTTTGTCATTTTGAACAGTGTGGAGCGTAGTAACGGCTTAAGTGCAGAGCTTGACTTTGGTAAGGACATAGTACAGAGGATCCGTCTGAAAAATCATTGTATGAAAAACCAGTATAATGAGTAAATAATTGTATATAGTAGAACTCGTTCGGTTATGAAATGGTTGAGAGGGCACTACCCCCTCAAGGTAAATATTTCTGTAAGTGAATCACCAGCTGCACATATCAACTAAAACATTTTGTTCCATAACCTAAAAATTGGTGCAACGCTGATACTACTAAGATCAAGAATATCATTGCACCATCCACACTTACTATCATAAAGCGATAGTTGATTTCTCGGGCGAAAAACGCATATGTGAGCTTAGATTTCTGTTCTATTTGGAATATGTTCCTATGGCCCTAGAACGGCTGTCACCACTTACATCAGGCGGGCTGGATGTTTCTTCACTACTTCCAATAGATGAAAAGAAATTTGAAAACGAGACCGGTTGATAAATAATTAAAGCGTCCTGCAGTGATCATCCTAAATATCTTAATGGGCAATGGATGATTTAAAAAAGTGTGCTTCTACATATGAAGGGACTAAAGGGATCTTTCATTTGCTACTTCTTACAAAAGTTGTTCTCGCGATAACCCTGCCCCTTACATGCTTCTAGACTGCTTACCATAATTGTCAATTCAGAATCCGTCCAAGTTGGATATTGAAACTAAGCAGATTTAAAGAAAAAGAAACTTACGCCTTACGAAGAAACTTCATACTTAACCTAAAAGATCAGTTCTTCTTTTAAAATCACTTGCAGACATTATATGGTGATTTATTTACATAATTAATTAACTTAAATATAATATTGAAATCCTTAAAACTATTTTTGATGTGATGACGTGAACTAAAAAAATGTATCCCTATTTATGACGATTACACGAACGAGAACACGACGGAGTATGAAATTGGGCAGAAAGTTTATACGGAGATGAAGTGCACCAAATTAACTTACAAATATACATCATGTTTAGAATAAATATATCATTAAATAATTTAAAAATATCTGAGTGAGTGAATGTGTTTCCAATTGTGAGCTTAATGTTTACAAAAGTTAATTTTCCAATACTCTGTTGTGCCATTGATTTCTTATAATGGTTAAGCTTAAGAAATAAATGGATTTCAGTTGAATTTGACTACCGGCCGACCACTTGATAATCAAAATGTAACCTTTACAATCTACAAACATTTGTATATTTATTTATTATTGTGTAAATGTTAATGAATTTTATTACTTTTATAGCAAATATTGTTTTGATAGTAATATAATATTTTATGAACTTTATTAATTTATAGCGCGACAATATTATTATTATCAGTGATGTGAATCTTTCACAAACCTTGGGCCAATATTATTGATACATGACGACATATACATATGTATGTTTTTAGTACGATCACAAGTTTCCATGACCTGCAGTGACCACTTTAAACCACTTGAGTATTTTGTTAATTTACCAATACGTTCATAAAAAAATATCGTGATGACATCTTACGGATTAAATTAAAGATAATATGTAGATTCGTACTGGTTAAGTTTACATTGATGATTGTCAAATTAGTAGAAATATGACCTTAGATCATAGAGTCAGATTATTCTAAAAACGAATAGTCATCAAAAATGCGTTTGGGCAGTAAAGAATTATCGTTGAACATATATTTAAAAAATACAAATTAATTCGAAACATTCCTTAATTTTTTAATTCCATTAAAAAATCAAAACAGTTTTCTAAACAGATAGATGGAAAAACTATAATTCGTTTAGGAAGGTACCCCTTGTCCCTAATTATGTGCCGTGAAGAAATTATTGTGTTCCAGGTCAAGGTGTGGCTATTGGCTACAAATTTAAACGAGGCGAATATCATAGTCCTCTAGGAGCGGCAACGCGTCTATGCCCGGCTTCTGATAAGAATCCATTGGATTTCAATTCTGTTTAGTATTGAATCGATGTCAATAAACTGCAGCGACTATGTAACATCAGGTGACCCGCGCACTCATTTTTTGTAACATAAAATAAATGTATTAAAAAATGATCACCTATCGAATGACTGGTAATCCTGGTAATTCCATCAAACTTGACACGTTTTCTGCTTCCAGTAACAAGTTCTATTTAGATTAGATCACATTACCGATGTAATCCGCAGCCTGCGCGACCGCAGTATTGGGTGGCATTTTGCAAAAGCTTAAAGCTTTCTGATAATATCTTTGTACTTTTACAACGTAATCTTTTGATGCTATATTAAAATAAATTAAAAGTTTGTCTATACAGTAATAATGTTATTAAGTTGTTGTTAAAAACCTACTTTGTAACAACTTAACAGCATAGATTTCTGCACCTGATACTATTGGCTAAAGTAATAATGTTTTCAAATAAATGTTAAATATATGTATAAAAACACTAGAAAACAAATCAGGTGGACGGCATGCTCGTTTGCTAAACTATACTTATCTGTAACGTGTACCCCAAGGCTTCATTTGCGTGAAATAAGAACCATTTTATTTATTAGATTTCGATTATACTTTTTATATAGAGCTACTTACTGAAACAGTCCAATGATGCATTATTTTTTTGTAACTAGCGGGTTAGGGAACGCTCTTCTATCTAATATATTTTACAGATAACTGGAAAGTTTTGACTCACTTCATACTTATCATCTTATTACGGCTAAATGGATATATATGTAGTAGAAGGTATTCGGCTCGGCCGGGGTGGTACCACCGCCACACCTAGTTCCAGAGCGAAGCTTACTTGTGTTTAGGTAGAAATGTGCGATTGCTAACTGGCTTACAAATGAGGCCTACATTGGTCCTCAGGAGTAGCAAGGAATCCGTGTTTCACCTCAAGTGAAATTTTTGTTTATTATGGAGTTAGTTACAGATGTCCATGAGCAGCAACGACCGCTTACCATCGGGTGGAAGGTGTTTGCTACTTCTGTTTTATGAATAACTGTATCTATATATTATTGTAAACTTCTATCGAAATCCGTTCGTGAGTTTATATTTGTAAGAATAACAAGTATCCATACATCCTCACAAACTTTCGCGTTTAAAATATAAATGGGAAGGAATTAGCGTCCTAAAATATCCGAGAAAAACACACGTCTCACCTTCAGTATGGTAAATAACTATTAGAGAAATTACAATTTTTTGTGTTTGATTTAGAGTTATTTTCTTTTTTAGTTCATCGTATTCTATATGTAATAAAATATATTCATATATATAATGTTTGATCTAAATAGTATGTATTTCCCGACAAAACACTTGAAACAGTTCTGTATATTAAAACATGTAGTTACGTGTGAATCTTTATTTCACATTTCCTAATAATTTATTTTTTCATAAGGGCTTTATCATTTTGAAGGTTCGATATCGTTTATTCTGTTTGTTTTCTTATAAAAAAAATCCTCCGCACATTTCGTGCTAAGCAAAATGTTATACATTTTACGTGGAACTGGAACATACAATTACGTGGAACTACTTGATATCTGCAATCTGGCACAAAGCACGCCGCCTCGTTTGTACATTTTTAGGATTTATAAGAAAAACACATTAAAAGAATTTTAAGTAAACTTTGGCACTTACTAAGTTCATTCTCCTCGGTCATTGACGTTAAATTATATGTGATTCCTTAAGATATTATGAGTAACAATGTTTAAGAATGAAAATATTACTTGCATGTTAGGATTTTTTTCATACAAAGCTTTCTTAAATAGATTACTTTTAAAGTGTGCTAAAGTCTAAATCCCATCACCATAATCATTATCATCATCATGTATGATGTGTGTGTGAGCGCTGTGAAGAGACAAATTAATTGTTTGTTGAACGACAAAATAAGAAATCTTCATATTCATATTCATATTCATTTATTTGTTGAATAAGGTAAGTAACAAGGTGGAGGAAATAGACTACATTTTGATCAGCTTATTCTACCTTTAACCGGTGTACAAAACATTTTTGGGTCAGTAGGCGTTAGTCAATCTGTCTTATAAGTGAGTATGGGGCCCTCCAGACCTCCCGGAACGGGAATGGGTATAGACTACGAAATTGGCCAAATTATATCTCGTAGACTTCGCATACCTTTAATAACTTTACCCAGATTTCGTAAGTATGTGAATTATATCACAATGATAACTTTAATATAACGCAAGTAATAATCTATTTCTAATAGGTATGTACCTTTTACATACCATATAATTCCAAAAACAGACAAAAGAAATCGCTGCCTAGTGTACGTTAGTGTAAATCACTCGCAAACTCGCTAATTTACTAAAGTATCATATTATCTAAATAGTTAAAATACACTGTAATAAATAATAAAATTGACACTAAACATATTCGATATTAAAATATTAAGTACTAAATATTAACTTCAAATATTGTCACCATCAATCACTCTTTCACACAACTACTTATTTGGAAGAAAACCAAGATGTTGTTATTAAATAATAATTCTTATTAATATTCCCTTACTATGAACTATGAAATTAATGAAACATTGTCCGCTTGTTTATTCTTTAAGCTATACTTCTTTAGGCGCGTTATGGAAAACATAGGAGAGTAAATTTTTACGACGCTTCACCAAGAAGTTGGCGCGCTTAGGAAAAATGATGAAACTTATTTGTATTCCTTTAACACAAATACTCCCGATTTAATGTACCTCAAATTTTCTACATAGAGTGCCTGTACGTCGGATCTTGGTATAGGCTATGTTTATCTTCTACTAGAACTGATCAATTATCAAAAATGTTTCAAGTAAAGATAACCGTATTTTTATCACGTAACATGTCTATACACGTTATACAGTTAATAACGTTACATGCTATACAGTTAATAACAAATGTCTCGGAACCTAACTTGCAAATAAAATAAATAAAACCTTAAACATTCGTCTACAGCGACATCACCGCTGTTTCTGTGTACAAGTAGCAGAGTAGCGCTGCTGTGTTCGAGATTGAAGGGTGAAACAAATTCACATTTTCGTGACTTTCCCCCTTGTTCTCAAGGAGTAGCAACGCATGTATAGACTACTTCTTCTTTATTTTTTCCACTAAGGGTCTACATTGTAGGCAGATACCACTTACTTCAGGTACCTACACGTTTCTTACCTACATGTTACACCCACAATTTGATCACATTAACATATTATAAGAAACCATTATTATCCAACAATCGTTTTATTTTATTAACGACGGAACGAAGGAACGCGGCCATTTTGACCCGCTAAATTGAGCGGGAGACATTACGACTATTACGACAGATTATAAAGAGTTTTGCTAAATTAGCGTATCTTCTATTACGCGGATGAGCTGAATGAAATGTTGAAACAAATTAAATTGCTATTTAATGTATATAGAATTTATGAAACTTAAATTTTACGTACAAAACATAATTAGATACGGATAATTTCACGTATTTATAAGTGAGAGAAACGAGTTAAAGTAATGTGGTGATATGTTACGGGCCTTTAATTACATTGTCAAGCACACCAAAAAAAATTAGAATCAGCAAGAAAAATAACTAGGTAGCACAATAGTTTCACCGGGGAGGTACCGCTACTGCCCTCGTAATCCACCGTGAAACTGTTTTTTTTATTTCGTTTAAGACTGCTCGTGCTCCAATTAAAAGTGAGGCGACCATCTCAGTCCTCGGGAGTAGCAAAGCACATAAATACGACGTCAGGCAGGATTTTACTCATGTTTGCGGTCGAGCGTCCGGAGCTGCGAAGACCATTTGATATCAGATGAGCTGCACGTTCGTTTTCTACTTTTCTAAAAATAAAGCCGCAATTTCGCCTCAGTCGGTGGACTCGCGGTTACAGCGAAAGTCCGGTGGTCACGACATATCTTGTGACATTTAATAGATATATGCTATCGAAATTCCTTTCCTTATATAACTAACGATAAGTACTATATAGTATGCAGCAACACAATCATTTGAGTGAATCCGGTACCACTCATAATGTCGATTGCGTCACTTCACTATTTCCGAGGCAGTTTTACATACGGATGGAATTAACGAACAACAGCAGTTTGTATGTATGTATGTACGTCTGTTTACATGTTAATTAGTTGTATAGTTGTATAATAGAATGTGGTATGTTTAATCACTTGAGGTCAAGTTTCTAGTAATGCATTTCTTTATTTAGTTAGTATAATTATCATACATACAATGATGAAAATCTTAAAACTAATTAAAATAAAAACCTAACCTAAACAATCTAAAGGGAGTCCGTGCCCATGCGGCATGGTTCCAAGAACACTAGCTGCATTCCCGCGCTGGATAGCAATCGCAATTCTCTGCGCGAGATATGAGCCAGCCCTCTTGTCACCAGCAGCGTCGTTCAAACGTGGTACTATTTGTTTGAAAAATTTTTTGGCACGTTGGTATAATTAGAAAATCTTATTTATAATATTAATGAAATAGAAATATTTATCATTACCATAAACCCATGAAGTCTCTTTGCCACTTGGACACTGATGGCCCGTCACAATGAAATGTTAGGCCCCAGCCCACGATGCTGATGAAATATTTTTCCGACTTCATATACCATTGAAATTCTTATAGATAATTTTCCAATATGTACCTAAATAAAAATGAAACTATTCTTACTCAAAACAGATCATTAATGGTACTCTTTGTAATAACGTCAATAAACTACTACCGACTGTAGTAATTATATAAAGACAAGTGGTATACAAAGGGGCTGGAGATCAAATCCCGTACTTTATTAACAAAGCAGTACAAATTATTATTATTCCACTTTCACATTGGAGCAATCATTTCCATAACGGATTTCTAGGTACAATTTCTTTCCACAACTTGAATGGATTTGGCTACCTCACCATACAATCAACCAGTTCAAGAAAATTTTTGAAACCACCCATACCACCAGCTACAAGGTTTTGTAACCGCCATATATCGATAATAACTGCGATGAAGCACCGACAGTGGCCTCTAAATAATTAAAACGGGAATTGACCCACTAACGGTTACCCATTCAATTCTCTCTTGTTGTCGCCGTTGCTTACCTTTGTCAAACATTACGACTGCACAAGACTATGCACGCTTATGTCACACTGTAAATACATGTCTATCGTTATCTATTATAAATATTTCGAAAGTCATAATTATCTATTAAGAAAACTATCAACATATGAGAACTATGGAAATTAATATGAAACAACACAAAAGACAGTTAAAAAGTGTCGTAAAAATAACTATTTTCTAATAACAGTTCTCGTTGTCGCCACGCCGCAACATGGTACTGCACGCACACACTCTCGCTGTATTCTCAAAAGTTTTGTTGGAGATAAGAAAGTATTAATATATCGGACAAATGTTACAGTTTTCCGATGCGGAATGGACTTAAGAAATTTAGGTTTGTTTCTGTGTAAGAGAAGATATGGTTACCTCAATAGAATTTTCCATTCACCGCCATTATACTGAGCAAGCAATATTTTTGATAGTAAACTACACCCTTGATAAACGATACCCGACGTCCTTAATGCCCTTTACCTGTTCCCTTTGTATCAAAATACAGCAATCAAAACACAGCTTCTACTATACAAAAAAGCTGCCGGATATGTAGGTATGTCTTATGTTTAATTATTTCATCGTATTTTTTTAATAAATAAAAATGTTTGATAATAAAAAATGGTAACCAGTTTTTAGAATATTATAAGCCGAATTAAGCTACCATTACACCTAATATATTTATTCTTATTTTATTTTGAAAAGGGTAATAAACGATAATGCTAGCCACCAGATGTTATTCAGTCGCTTCAGCACATGGACATCCACATACAACTTCAAACAGCGCTGAAGTACTATTAGAGCTTGTATGTATTCATATTCTTAAGGACTGGTATTCTTAAGAAATGGTATCCTCGCTTTTAAGTGAAGCCGACCACCGCACCTCATCAACTAAAACACAAGATTTATTTCACGACAAATTATGAGAGCAACGGGCAATCATCAGGTCGAACTATAGTTCTGCCACCTATCGTACATAAAGAACATTACTAAACATAAAATATTGTGATACAATATTGACGCTTCTCGATAAAGCTTTTAACTTGTGCATTATTGAAATCTGACAGCATTCGCTCCGCCCGCGAGCGTAACGTGTTACAAATATTAGAAGGTAGTGTGGCGCTGCGTCACGTTACGTGTACTAATTGGTCCAATTAGCGGCACAATACCCGCTTACTATTATAGCCTAAAGCTGGGGTTTACGAAATTTGTGACCTTTACATATTTAGCGGAACATTGCTTGAGTTTTGTATTTGACATAACGCACTTTCCAGTGCTATCGAGACAAACATAACAGTGGAAAAATACAACTATTATTGTGGTTGATAAAATTATCCATCGTCAATAAACCATCGCTAAAGCACTATTAGGTGCAAATTTTCTCTCACAATTGTAAGGATTAAAGGCAAAGAGCTCTACATTTGTATAGTGCCCATAAGATTACTTCATATGTAAGAACTCTGAAGCATATAGACTATTTTCTGATGTTTTTAGCTATGGTTAGAGGTTGGCGGATTTTTTAACTAAAATCCTGCCTGACGTCATGCATAGATGTGTCGCCACTCCTAAGAACTAAGATGGTCGCCTCGCTTGTAATTGCCGATATATATTGTACATGTGAAGATACACCCTCGTCAAGATTGATAACAAATCTATAACAGCCTTTTAATGTGGAGCTGCGACCAGTTCCTAGCAGGGCTGCATGGGTGACCACTTTACTACTTTAATTTAATAAATTCAGTGTTTACTTCTTGTATGCACAAAGACTTTAAAACCAGAGAGTGCCTCTGATTTAAGCCCGTTCTCAAAGCGTGTCAGAGCGAATTGTATATCTGACAGATACGCCTGCAGTACAATTTACAGGATACATTTGAATCTCACCGAATGTTGTCTTCGTAATTATTATATATGAAGTTTTCAAGAACTCTCATCGTAATTATTACTTAAAGTATCCAATATTTATGTTTGAGTGATTTTCAAAACCAAAAACTAAATCAAACTACATTCTTTACATAATTATTTTGGACGTGAATAAACTACCACCGACTCGTAAGGTCCTTTTGGAGAAGAAATATCGTAAAACAGTTTTCGGATTCTTCTATTATAGACTTCTTCGACACTTTCTTCATCGTAAGATTATTTTAGTTTTGATTTCTATCCTATTATAATATGATTTTGCCAGCTTAGCTTCGTTCATTTTGTATATTGCTTAATTAAATATCTTTTTAATTAGTTTATAGACCTTACTTATTGTTGGTAATTAATTAATAAGCAACAGAATAACAATCATAACAAACTCTACTATATCTGATTTTAAACTGACATTATAACGGAAATTATACATTTTAGTATGTACCCGATAATCACGAGTAACAGTTTTTGATCTTCCATTGCCGATATTTCGAACCAGTTGCACGGATCGTGGTCACAGCGAAACTTTATGAGCACCCGGACATACTAAAACTCTATTATACTCTCAATAGTCTACACAAGCCATGGTTTGTAACGTTCAACAGCAGTTTGTTCACGTAATTCCACGTCATATTTACCGTAAACGTCGTTGAGACATCTGCTCGTAAATTCTAGTTACGCGTATACGTGGTACAACTTGATAAACTATTATAATACGATCCATCTGCGACACCTTTCGTGTTGCAAGTGCCACTTGCCTCCAGCCGGCTTGTTCACTAACAAGCATATTCTTTAATAACTCTCTGACTTCTGCTACGGTACCAGCGCCAAATCTGTATATAACATGTAATTTTAATATATGTATAGCAAAATGTATTCCTACTACTACTAGGTTCAGCCTGTGGCTTTTTGGCTAGCGCAGAAGTCGATATTACAAACTTTTATAAAATTTTTCAACTTATATATTTCCACCCTTTGTAATATAATTTTCAAAATTCCTTTCCTATGTTCACTAAAGCTATAAAAGTCCAATCTGCAATTTTGGAGATTCTAGGTTCAATCATTTCAGCTGGTTATTAATTATTAATTCGTGGGTCATTTAGTCACCTTCCTCTTTTATATTTCCAAGTAACATTTCTTAAGCATATAAATTGTTGAAACGATAAATAAATTCACAATGATTATGAATAATCAAATATTTGGGGCCTTTCGTTAATTTAAACTTTGCTGCAGCTAATAAATCTATTTAGTTTCTGTCTCTCGTCTCACAAAGATTCTCGGCTCGTTGGTAACCGTGGCACGGCGCAAATGCGCGTGCGTGCTTGAAAAGCTAAAACCCGCGCATTTCTCCATCAGTTACATTAAGAAACAGAAGCGTTTTAATTATTCTTAGGTATTGCGATCGGAGAAGACAGCCTCTCATTTGTACGTTAGCAAGCAAGGATGGAAACGAAACCGCCTGTATTTTGGTATAAACGTTTGTAACAAACGACTTTGTTGTTTATGTACCTAGCGGTAAAACTGTAGTTAGGACCTCAAATAGAACTAAAGACGTCACAAATCGTAGAAGAATGCGATGATATTTCTGGTTTGATCTTACAATATTACGAAGGTCGCCTCGCTTATAGGTAAATGTTACGGTCGACCACACCTCTCCAACTGAAATAGAAGGATGCTTCTCATTGTATATTAACACTTTGAATGTGGCGCTCATATATTACATCGAGACAGGATGGCGGGAGGCGGGACAAAATTGGAGAAAAGATTCTCCAAGCTGGAAATACGCTGAACTGCGACAACTCACTGAAATATTATATTTTTTAGTATCAACATAGCATCCATGTATGCTCAGACGTAATGTCCGCCCTCAGTCTTGTAGCACCGACGTAAACAGAGCACTTTTGTTCGCCCATAACATCCATATCCATACAATTTTCTACGTACAACACAAGCCACAAGCGCGTTGCGCCGCTCAATACACAGCAGTGTTGTACCCGATAGGTACACACAAAGTGTTACGTGGTACTTCCCTGTGTCGGTATTATCCGTAGGATTATCAAAGTGTAGTGGGAGTACGCACCAAGTTGAACTATTACCGTAATCCCAACGCATGCAAACATTACTATTGTTTGTACACATTACGAGGTTATTGTCGAAACGCAAATAATCATGGCTGACGATTTTTTCGCACCTTCGAGTGGTAATTATATAACATGGCGGGTTAGGGCTTTCCTAATGTCAATGTGGCCTCCTTCGTGCTTGGCCGCAGTTTGTTTGTTTCTCTCAACGGCTAACTACTTTTGAAGTATTTTAAATTAAGAATAATAAAGACATTTTGCAAGAATCTTGTGTAACAGGTCATCTTGTATTACGAGAATAATAATAATAACTGAAGAAGACCTGGAGCACACTGTATAACACTGATCTAATGTATATACTATGTAAGTTACATGAAAGAGAATAGGAATACTCCTACTCTACGTCATACGTCTGTTTTCGATTTTTTGAAATTTATAAAGTAGGGCTTGCCTAGTGTATTAATATTAATAGACCTCCCTCATGTATGGGACTTCCTACTTTGGAAAGGTTTTGTCTTCAAATATTGAATACGGTATTACAAACAATATTATTGTCCAGTAATAGTGTAATATAGTAATTAACGAGCACAGAACACAATATACAGTACTGTATATCTATTTGCTGTACAAATATGAACAGACTCTGCAATTTAAGACTACCCATTTGCCTAATATTCTTATTTTCGCATGTAAATGTATAATTCATTAACAATAGTAATTGTTTTACTTCTCTCATTCTGTAGCATAAATAGTACTTGTGTCAAAAATAACGCTTTCTACACTACACTAAGGTTACTTGTCGTGAGTATCATGGACACAAACGCGAACAAAATAGCCGGGACAGAAAAATAAATTAATGACTTATATGTTCGTCTGCTCAGGAAATCCAACCCTTAACCCTCTACCTGTCAATCTGCTATCGACAGTTAAGGTCATATTTTTTATGAAATACTCTGTCTACATTGTTGTCAGCAACATACGACGTTTACGTATAAATACAACTATAACTATAACCGTGTATTTACTGCACCAGATGATACTTACTGTAAAAGCTGCATCATATTTGCGAAATAAGATAATTGTGTGTAATCACGGCCGCAACCTTGCCGTCCACACATGGTCACGCCCGTAATCGCCAATTCATCTACGAATGACGTTTATTGCCCATTAAAGCCTCGGCCACGAAACATACGCCTACCAGGCTTTTATTCGTTACAAGCAGCATTTCAACGCGTCGATAACAAGGCCATGAAATTCAAATATTCGCTTACGGCGTCTATACTTGTGAAATACAGAAAAAGAGGAAAGTACATACATATTTGAAAGTTTTCAATTGGTGTATCTGTCGGGTTTTTTGTCGACAACAAATATACAAAGCTGTTTACATGCTATTTATGCTTGTCTTTTTAAATGATTTTAAGGAAATGCAAGAGACATTTATAATATAATAAATTAAAAAGACGTGAGAGATTTACTAGCAATTGACGCAACTATTTCGTATATCCTTTGGAATTGTACACTTGTTCTCGTTGACTTTCATTTAAAACACTCGTCCGACTATAACGTACGTACGTACGCTCGTATAAATTCTCACATAGCGAATTTCGCTACAATGTACAGGCCGGTTTCGTGGCGTTTCAAGATCGCACACATACATTTCTTTTTATCGCTCGACGCTGACGCTTGCATCCAATTTAACTTGAGCGTTGTATTTCGTGGCCTTCGGGTAAGACCATAAAGTATAACGATCGTCGAAACAAGATTACTCTTCGAAACATCAGCTAGTTACATGCTCCAGTTTCGGTTAATGATGATTGCCGTTAGAGGGACCGTGTGGACGTTGCCCACGAGCATCATAATCGAATCACCACGACTCTCCAACGTTTGAATCCAAGACTTTCCGACATCTACCGTACTCTACAAATAGTTTATTATTATTTATTTTACGAAGTAGAACAATATTTTAAACAATGAATATGCCTGGGAGGTCTTAAATGGCGTGATGTGATCTAAGGTCTAAAACGCTTCTCGTTCTTTTTTCTTATGTGGCAACGAAACGTACAAGTTTTTTCTCTGCTATTTTCAGATTGTACATATTTATTTGATTTTAACTGAATGAAAGACTATAGGACATACCTTCGACGTATACGCGAAACTTTTTTTTTTGTGGTTATTTAATGCAATGCAATATTTTATTTCATTGTAAGGTATTTACATACACTTAATGAATGTCAAGGATACAGTGTAAAATCAGTACATCAGCTTTGTGCGCCTGTTGGCTAAGGTAGTCCGGGAGAAAAAGCCGCTGGAAAGAACTCTCGGCACTCTTTTTAAATCAGTCCTTGACAAATAAACATTACACAGTATAACTTTAGATAGATGGTGAGCACACGAGACAGATAATCGCGTGTGTCAGAATCTTTCCACTGTCGTCTGCACAGAATTTCGAGTAAATAAAACTATTACATGGAAAATAGAAATAGCCCGGTGAGGTTGGCTCAGTGTCAGGCTTTCTTATCATTTAAATGGTGCTTAATGTCATAATAAGCTTTTGGGCATAGGACCTGTTTTACAGTAAGGAATGTCAAAAAAGCTATCACCGCTACGGATAAGTGACGTCTTACATTTCGCAAATGACCTGTAGTGTTTTACAAATCAAGGTCTATCTATGTTAATTGTTGAAAATTTAAACAAAAAGCTAATTATTAAATGTGAAGAAATAAATAATCCATATGCCGACGAGCCATGCACCAGGCGACGCGTGCGCAACATACGAGTACATCTTATTACGATACAACCACCTCTTGCCACTTGCCACATTCCCCCATTCGTTTTACCCTACAACCATTTAGAATGTATGACCTCGACGCGATTTATGATCGCCATATTACTAATTAGATACATATTTATCATAAACTAAATGTTGATTACGACTTACTTGACTTATTACTATGAATTTCACAGAAGTAATAATTACATTATCAAATTAATGTGTAATATTTCGTTTGTTTTTAATAATTATGTATCTCTCGAGCGACTCTATCGCTTTGGGGTTTTGTCTGTAATTGTAGATTATTTAATTGATTTTTTTTATTAAATTTTTGAAAGTAAAATAATATATTCTGACTAAACACAAGCTTATGATAAAAAATATCAAAACTTATTTATATATGAATCGGATCTGCTCTATGTTATGATCATTACACGCTTGGAGAAAAAATCAAGTAATCAAAGGTCACCAAAATGTAGTAAAAACTTTTTTGTGTAATAGCAGTAATATTATTAAAATGTTGCTTTAAAGTCCAACGAATAGACGTCATTTTATTATTGTCAAGTTTAATTTAACACCAATAAGAAATTAATTTTCTCGTTTGCGACTGCTTTGTTATACTAAGTTTTAATTGTGTTCTATGTAAGTCAAGTAGGCATGTTCTACTGTGCTGAAAATCTGCGGATTTCATGCCAAGCCCGTTGTTGGCGGGTTTCCAAAAGCTCAAGCACTTGATCTCATTCGCTACTGATTTGAAGCTTGTAGCGCCTACTTACAATAATAACGATTTATAGCCATAATGTGAGCCAATCAGACATATTTAGAAATACTTCATTATACCTTCTACACAAATTATTTTCGCGACATTGTCATATTACAAGCAAATAAAATACAATAAAACTGCACCATAATGCAATAAAATATATTACAAATCGTAAATGTATTTTACGACAACAATTCAAAATGTTATTTACCACATCCTTATTCATTCTTAAGTATAATCAATTAGATATATACGTAAAATAAAGGTTTATAATTAAACACTTTGTGACTTCCATAATCGTTATAATGGCAAATGTTCACGTCGTGATCATCTCGTGCACTTATCGTGTCCTCTGAAGTGATTCCCCATAATTACAAATGAACCATATTGCCTAAATACGCACAACCTTGATGTCAACGGGGTCTAGGTCGTAGGAGATTAACGATCATCATGATTATGACTTTAGGAGCAAAAGACATATGAAGCAGTCACGATATATATATTTTTGTTAGAAGAGTAGTAAACAAGCGTGCAGACCAGCTTTTGTTAACTTGCAATCTCTCCAATCAACTTACATCCATATTCGATCTCAAAAAGGATTGAGGTTGTATTTGCGGATTAACATCGACATAATAACATCTACTTTTGAAGGCTAAGATGGTCGACGAAAACGACAGAATCACTGGTGTTGATACACATATATACAGGTAGCTGCGTGTAGTCGAGCACACAGGTTGCGACTCCCGTAAATCTTCCAATGAGCGTAATAATGACCAATAACTTATCACACCTTTCAAACCATATCTACACAGCTGAAACATGTGTGCTGATAAAAAATTGAATATTAGGATTAGGATTCAACTAGCGACACCAATTCCAGCGTAAACCATTAAAAGTAAAACGGGCAAGGAACCTTATCTGTGCTTCAGCCGCAGCCGTATTTCAAAGAGTTCTAACGCCTTTAACGTCTTTGACAGGCCTTTGAAAGCTTTGCACAATTTTTAAAAAGCTTTAGGTTACGTTCTGCACGCAAATACTAAGTTAGATTGTATCCATTGTTCATAATACAACAATGCCACACAAATAGATCAAACATTTTTTCACATTGAATTTAAAATTCGCCAAAAACAGTGGTCCTAGTCCCCCGTTAATTAGCAATTACAATTCTCTATGCGACATAGAACTCTTCTTATTTTTCATGTCTCTTAAATGTGTTACTATTTGTATAAATATATATATAATTCATATTCACATAAAAATCTAAACGTAAGATAACAATTAACAAAATCCTAAATTGAAAAATGTTTTGTTTACAAGTGTGCAAAATACTCAATAAGGAATTAACACTAATAATATGTATTTTCATCAATATATCACATCATTATCTATCAAACAAACATTAAAAAATTATGTAACACCTATGTAACTTTATTATCTTAGAGTTCATTAAAAAACGACGAGTAGTCAAACGACGAAGATCCGCATTAACTTATTCCGAGGAGCTCTTGCGAAAATCCAATTAATTGTTTATGCCTTCAGCTCAATTTAGAAAATATGATCTCACGTAACCGCATTAACATAATATTGTTAAATCATTGAGCCGTCTAGAGAGTGATGTGAACTGGGCAAGAGGTCGCCTTCGTGGCCTTCCCTCACGCACCGACCGCATCGGCCACGCTGACCTTTGCTACGGCCGCACTGCCCCGTGGTGACAAGCAAAAATGCAACTATCAAATCAAAATCAAAATAATGAATTGATCCATAAATGAATTGATGCGTAAACACTTGACTAGAACAAAAAATGCAGTACTTGTTAGTATGTAGATAGTTATCGCAATTATTCGAAATTGGGTATTCCTTAAAATTCGATTTTTGTACGTCGCCTAATTATGGGATTTTATGGTAAATAAAATTGAAGTATTAGGCTACTGCTTTAAGAATTCACGTGTCTAGAGAAAAAAGTTGTGTTGAAAATATCAGTACTTACACCTTATACGCCAAACGTTTTACTACAACTCTGAATAAATTTGTTTTTAAAGAAATTGACATCGTCAGTTAAATTTTGGAAGTAGACTGTTAATTAGCGTATGTGTCCATTGTAGCGTGAAAGAACCACAAATATATGCAGACGGTAGAACCACTATGGTCCGCCACACCTGAAAACGCTGATGTGGCGCTGTCAGCTTAAATTTAAGATTACGATCTCGTTTACAGATGTCTACTGTAGACAGTAAGTACTTACTTACCAGCAGATACACTGCACACTATTTTATCTAAGAAGAGTACCAAACGACCATGGAGGCCACCTGGTGTCAAGTAGTCCATGACTAAAATTGAACAAGACTAAAATCTTATGTGTTCATACGTAAATGGAGCTACTCCTGTGTACCAAGATGGTCCCTCATTTGTTCACTTGGAACCTTACACCCTTTAACTTCACCTCTCTAATCAAAAGACAAGAATTGTTACTCAGAATATGAGACTAGCGGTTACAACTCCCCTTTGTAACTACGTACTACGTAAAATCTAAATCTTACATAAAACATACGTTCCTAGCCTTACACGTACAATCTATCTAGAGTCTATTTTCGAAAGGTCTTTCATGTAACATGTTCGATTGGAGGAAATGTACACAAGTAGTTATACAACTTATCTCTTTAATGAACGCGATCATCTAAAAACAATTATGAAACGTCTTTATTGTCATCTTTCGCCGTAAAACACGTAAAGATTAGGAATCTAATACTGTCTATGTTTTATTTATTATATGTGAAACTAGTCGATTTACTGTTTTGTATCGTATATATAATCTATGGAAATATTATGATAGAAGTCTGTTTTTCTTTCTATGTTGTTTTTCCTTTCGGTATATAGATTAAGAGCTTTCAAATTACTAATAAGCACAGCAGGCTAGTATAGTAGTATATGAACGATATTTTTTCCAATGGAAAGAAATAATTATGAATAAAACTATATATATTTTCGTATCGTACTTAAAAACGGAACTCCAACGCGCGTTAGAGTTGACACGCGCTATTTCATTGCTGCTTAATTTTGTTTATTTGTTTTATACCACAATGCATAATTATGACCTTACACATGCGCTTGATACTAATTTATGTCACTTAGCATTATTAATACCCATGACATCACGTTATGAGATAATCTTCTGCGTCCTCAAATATTTTTGGCCCTCAAATATGAAAATGGTTATATGTAATTTAAAAACAACGAACTAATAATTTCAGCACAATGGCAGTCGTCTTAGTCAAGACACTACCTTAGTTTTTAAGGTTTTGGGCCCAACTTATTTCTACATACAACGACGTGTACATAAACACCCAGACCCAGAGGAAGAATCTAAATTAATCTTTCGCTTGTCCACTAGTCTGAAATTGAACCCGGAACCTTGTACGTGTAAGCAACGTCAACACCACGCGAGCTGTCAAAATCGATAACAACAATACGAACATTACGCACCTACCCAAATTACACAATTGTTTTGACGCAGTGAACTTTCTATAAGGTGTCATTCAACATGGCCGATGTGATCTGTCACCATGGTGCTAACACGATGTCGCCGACGATGGCTACCATGAAATTACATAATAAATACAGGCTTGGTATTTAACCATCTTCTTCAAAATTCATGTGTAACGAATTGAAAATTTTGTATAAATGGTAAAAGATCAACCGGGGAGATACTACCGCCACACTATTTCTAGCGTGAAACTTACTTGCGTTTGGATAAGGATCTGTGGTTACCAACTCACTTACTAATGAGGCGAACACCTTAGCCCTCAAGGGTGGCAACGCATTGACTTCTAGAAGCACTCTTATTTATGGAGCTGTTCATAAATGTCCATGGGCGACAGTAACCACGTACCGCCAGGTTGATTGCATGTTCGATGACTACTTTCATTATTTAATAAGTTAATAAAACTTCATGATCCGGAGGTTCCTCTTATTTCTATCATTATTCATCCATTTTGGCTGTGGTGTTAAAATTATATATTAAATGTATACAAAATCGACGACGAAGTTAAATTAACGAAAATTTTCGAAGGTATTTTCATGTAGGAGGCGTTCGCACAATACTTTATTTTAATTTTAAAGTTTTTTAATAATAAAAAATACATATTTTCGTTTCAGGACGACAATTAAATATGATCGTCGATTAAAGTAATGTCAAAAGCCCTATTATCGGTACTTGTAGAAGAATTAGTGAAAATTTATGTTGTTTACATGTATTTTTAACAATTTCTCTATAAAATAACAGTAAATAATCTACTTATACATAAATTTGTATGTTCTGTGTATAAATTCAATTATAGTCAAATCTTGTAATAAATATTCATTTTATGGCTCGCTCACCACAATACTAGAATTTTCGAAATGTTAGTCGGCCTGTAATAAAAAATGTATTAAGTAAGCACATAGCTTGCGTCAGTGATAAGGTATTTAAACATTTAGACTCAAATTTACGTTACAATAAAATATATTATTATTAATTATTAAATTTAGAAGCGGACGAGTAACAGCTGGTTCAACATTATCGCACAGCTTGTGCGGCCTACATTTTATTTCCTTTGTAGGCAGCTACACATTTTCCAGGCAAGGATAACACGATTAATCCGTAGTTAAAAGCTATTTAATTTTTTATTACATTCCAGTAACAGAGCAATCATATATGAATTAACTAGAGATTTGCAGCTTTTTTACTACTGATTCACGATAATCCTTAGTGATTTAATTATCCTGATGGTGTTAATGAAGCAAGTAAATTTAGGACAAGGTACCGTACCGTACTCATTAATAAGTGTTATACGGATTAAGGACACTGGTATTTAGAACTTTTTTTATTATATTTTTATGATGAGGTACAGTACAAATCTATAGACTTGTACGCAGTTGCTTAAATCAATCGCATATCAATATACTTTGACTTGTGCGCAAAACTAGCTAAATATATATTATACCCTTGAGGGATAAATGACACTGGAGGCTAAAATAGAATGCAAAAACCATATATTTACCTCATAAATCAATTGTTCAGCGGACGAGAGGAGAGAGAGGAGTTCTATCTTCAGGCAGGAATCCTGGTCGATTGCGTGATTTTGATGAGAGTAAACTGAAGATCAGAACCGTAGAACATTTTTTATTTTATGCTGTTTGAAGAGATGACCGTTAGACGATGTAACGAAACACATAAAATTAATGTACAATGCGCATTGTTATAACTGGTATGCATATATTACATTATATTCCGAAAATAATGTTTTGGATACGAAGAACTATAAATTAGTGCATTGTTATATTAGCTCTTACTGACATAGATTTAAATAGTTATATAATGTAATCTTTAAGCATTTTATCCGGCTTTCCTTATTCTTGATTTAGCTAAATATATTTTTCTTACAGTAGTCTTTTAATTGCCTTTAATTGGCTTTAATCGGCTAAGTAGATTTAGTAACTCCATATTATATTACGGTAGATACAAATAGGCGCTTTAAAATCCAGTCTTGCAGCTAATTTAGCGTTCCATGTTCTTTTAACGGTGGTAAAGCCGTTGCTCGCCCGGGGTGTCACCACCGCCACCCTCATAACCCGTCGTAAAGCAACATGTTCTTCGTGTATTGTGTTTCGGTTGAAGAGGTACGGTTGCTTGCTACACATTATTGGAGGCGACCATCTTAGTCCTCAAGAGTAGGAACGCATCCGCGTTCATCCTTAACTAGAACTTCTGTTGTATTTGAGATTGGACGTGGTTGTCCATGGGCTGCAGTGACCACTTAACATCAGGTGGCCTGCATGCCCGTTTCTTACTCTTTCATAATAATAATAAAAATATACAAGGTATTATCACGCGATAAAGTAGTTTTATAGCAATTCTCTATATTGATTTTACTTTGAAAATAAAAAGTAAACCTTGCTCGAAAACTTATGTCAATTCACTGATTGGCGAGAATTTAATAAAAATTAGGTGTTTGGTCTAGATATGTAGTTTTACAAAGCCTTTGTTTTTATCTTATAAACGTAGCAAGCTCAGCCAGGGCAACAGGCCGAGATAGGAATCTGAACTAAATAAAACATTTATTTTCGTTTTTATGAAAGATTTTATTTCCAGCATACTTATTCATACATCGAGACCTTAGGCCTCAAAAACGGAAAACATATCTGTAATCGACTTCAGGAGCGGTTCCCGTTTTATATGGAGTTAGTTACAGAGATTCATGACTAGCAATAGTTTACATTTAAGAAAAGCTGCCTTGACATATTCTTCAAAGCAAAAAACAGTAGCGCTGCAATGCTGCTAAAAGCAGAATAAGAATGAGGATTCTACAGCCATATAAAAACTTCTACCACCTTTAAAATATTATGGTAGTATGTAACTTTGTCTGCAAATAAAATATGTTACGCATATTTATTATTAATAATAATTGCTACTTTTATTACATAATTTTTACGACACTATGTGCAATAGAAGTAATAAATACAAAAATATTTAGCAGGAAATTTATCTTTGTTACATCACACGCACAAAACCCACGTAGGTAATTAAATTTTGATCAGTATTTATTAAAGACCTTTTTGCAAGTAAATACCACTAATTTAATATAAACAAGGAAGTGAAACTAATTTCATGCTGAGGGCTCCATTAACGATTACACATTTTGTTCAATGAACGCAGGCAAACTTTATCCACAGAATGCAACTTACACGTTACATCACCATCGGGAAAATATAACATGTAAGGAAATGTACTTATACGAGTTACTTAATTAATTTTTTTGTGGTTTAAAAGCAAACATATGTTCAAGTTTGTGAGGGTTTCTAATATAATCTTGGCGGATCGAGGTGGATCCACGATCTTTAATTTGTCCATTTTGTTTTGCGTCTAAAGTATAATTGCACTCAATTGGTGGATGTTAAATTGTAATAATTGAGACAAATTTGAACAACTATATCAATTTTCGATAATTTATTATATTTATATAATATTTTTTCTATCTTACATCTTCCAGAAAATATTTGATTTATCAGAGGGTACGCTGACTGATTAGTCTCAATTTGAATTAATACACAATATTTAATATGACTAACGGGGCCGAAGCGACTTATTAAAAGCAGGTTTATTTTGAAAGCCTCATTACAAGTTGTAGGGTGATGGCTAAAAGAAATTACACGCGACCCGCAATTCTATAATTTCTTATACAAAATAAATCTATAGCAATCCAGCGAGAGAATGAATGCCGCTAGCATAATGGGCACATTTGGGCCAGGACCCACTTGTAGGGGATAATTGTATGAAGCCGTATATTTTTAATCCTGTATGAATTCCCTAAATAATTGCTCTTTATATATAACGTTATCGATACTGCCGGTGACAAGATGGCTGGCTCATATCTCCGCAGAGAATTGCGATTGCTATCCAGCGCGGGAATGCAGCTAGTGTTCTTGGAACCATGCCGCATAGAAACGGACTCCCTTTAGATTGTTAGGTTTTTATTTTAATTAGTTTTAAGATCTTCATCATTGTATATATGGAAGTGATTTATATTCTGCATGTTTAATAAAATATTTCATGATTTGTATTACGCTTTTTCAAAATGAATAAGTATCTAAGAAAATTATGACTACTTTTAAACATATTTCAATTTTCAAAAGGGCTATGTATTTTTCGGAATATCCCCATTTATTTACAATGCAACGGGAACCATATATTTTTGTTTGGCGATATTTCGAACCAGTTGCATCGTGGTCATGGCTAAACTGCTTAAAAATCGTTAATCATGTATAAAATGTATAATATAATAAGTAATAATAATAACTAATTGCCGAGTAGACAGTCTCCGTCGTAAACTAGAAGCTCACGGAAAGAGCTCATGAAAAAAGCCTTAGGGAAACCGCAGTCCTCAAAAATACACATAAATTAAGCGTTTTAATAATTTCAATAAATATTTGCAGGAGCTCAATAGTTTGAATAGTACGGTGTGTGGAAATATTCGTGATTTAAAACATTTGAGTAAACCGTGTTCATAAACATTTTGCGAGTCTATAAAATAAGAAATGGGAAGTAATTTCAATTTACGGTTCTTAAATCCAAATTGACTTTTCCTTCCTTTTATTAAGCCAGTGTAAGGCTCGCTGAGGCTGGAAAAGTAATTTGTAAATTATTTCTTTTTCAAACTTTGTTTTATTGTAAAAACTCTTAATTTACCTAAGCTTATTAACTTTATGATCTACATTACCTTTCAGAAACTGCCGGCTAAATACGTCATAGTATAACCGCTAGCAATTGTCAAATATAATATCCTCTTTGACATCTTCTGACCTCCGCCTCTGTGACAATTATCTGCATAAAAACACGTAGGGTTGTCGAGCATCGCAGCTTCATTCCGGGTTCAGCTTCCGGCTAGTCAAACGTCGAAATCATTACATTTGATGTTTATAGTAGGTACTTCTGTGTGTTCATTTGTGTTGCATTGGTCTTGTATTATTCAGATCAATTGTATCGGACATTACCATGTATGTATCCTAGTGTAGAATTAATTATTCAATTCGTTAGCATATTTATTTCAATTTATATCATGTCTGTCAAAAGAATTAGTTAAGCTTCAAAAATCTATATATTTTATCTAAAGTATAAAGGACTCATTGATGCAGTATAAGATACCCAATCTTTTTCTGTTTTTAATAAAATTATTATGACTCCGTTTCAGCAACAGTCGTGGGTACTTGCGCAAATATTACATAATTAATTCTCATTTAATTTGCATATTAACAAAGATAACCAGGATTGCATATTAACAAGGAGTATTTTTATATATTATTCATAGTGAGCAGCCCTAATAAGAAGAAAATAAAAATTAAATTTCCATACAAGCTGAGACTCATTTCTATGCACTCCTCCATTACGTTACAAGCGTTGGCCGACGGACGCGATCAGAGGCGATTGCGCGCACCTATACGCGCGCGTATCATCCAGACCGATCTTGCATCATTTTTGTATTGTGCGGCGACTTAGCTCATTGCTGACATCAAAGTTAAGGTACAATCTGTTCGGTTCCATTGGGAAAATACCATCGTCATACCAATTTCTGACATGAAACAATTCTTGCATTTCAAAAAAAAGGGGCGCTTGATTCATAAATAGCATTACCAGTTCATAAGAGGCATTATATAAGAGGCAATCGTGTCTGTCCTGAGAAGGAGCGAAGCATTTGTTGTACACATGTTTTATATGGAGTTGTTTAGTTGGTTATGTCCATGTCCATGGACAGTGAGCACTTAATATCAGAAGAACTGTCCGCTTTTTGCTATTTCCATGACATAAAATTTATTATTAATTTAAAATCAAATAATAATAATTACGATTAAATAAATAATTACGATCGCTATTCTACCTAACAATACTCTGCGATATTTAATTAATAATAAGCGTTTTTGGCTCCTTGCCCCGTGGGCACAGACTAAGGATAATTTTAAAATAATTAATGATCTTGGAGTGCGGTACTTAATTGAAAATTTGATTTTTTTAAATATAAGCACTTTTTAAATATTTAAATATAACGCACAAAAAGACCCACATAAATATAAAAAACTGCGTTGCCTAACTAATAATTATGTATGCTGTAGGTATTAGGATTTCGCAACGGAAGTGAACCCTGTACTCGTACACACGCACTATACTGGGAGACCGAGATGGTCAGATAACTTCGTGCTTTCATTCTCAACAACATCACGAGTTGACGCTAATTTCGTTTCTAATCATATGAGATTGGTCAAATGTCCTAGCAGACAAAGCTTACAAAACCACAAATTCTAAATTTATACATTTATAAGCTATATGTAAGTTAATACACGATATTACATATTTTTGCCGTGCATTTAAATTTTACGATTTTTTTTATATACCACTGCGGGGTACCGGTCTCTCCCATGCCTCGGTAAAGAGTGAAAGAAAATCCACCACCCTGCTCTGCACAGTCGAAATAGAGATTTATTGGATTTTAACATTCGTCCCGTTGGGGCACTGTCGAGTCCAACGAGTGTCGTGTATCAAAAACAAAAGTGTGCGATTGTTCCAATAAGAACTGCATGCACTAAATGTACGCGGACCTCAAATTTACCACTTGCAGTCACCTATTCAACCATTATAGGTCGCTTACAATTCACACTAATCGCGCAGCGCTGCGCTTTTTTGTTGTAAATGAATTAAGCGAAAATACAGACAAACAACCTAATGGAAAGCAGTCACCGTCACTTATGGATGTACGCAGTACCAGGGGAGTTCCCACTGCACTGCCAGGTTTGAAGGCAAGGGATCATTGTGCATCTTTTTTGAAGAATCCCATGTCATATTACCCCATGAAATACAGATCAGTTCAGTTTCAGATCTTACACGGATATGAAAGAAATAGGCCCAAACCGAATTATGGAGGAGCGCCTCGAATTCAACCCATGCGAATGGAACCTCTATTTGTATGTATGAACTTAAGTGCTTAAAAAGAATACATACTGAAGTTTAAAATGGTACGCGACAAAGACAAACAGCAAAGCCCGGCGATGTCCCGACGGACTGCAGCATCTGCTTACATCAAATTATTGTATTGTCTAGACAGAGAAATTTAGAAATAACGTGAAATCGTGAAATATTTGAACAGGAACATAATAATCTTTTGTAGCAACTTTTTGTGTTTTCTTCTATGCAACACTCATAAAAACTGTAAACATCAATATTGTGGAATCTACAAGTCCAAATATTTAAAAAGTTTGTATAAAAATCATAGTTCCCATCATGTACTTAGTGAGATATTTTCCTGTTTTAATAAAAAGTTTCTGCAAAGTAGAAAAGCTTTTATAGCAGTAATAACGACAGAAAGCTTTTACATCTATACTAACGAGCCAACTTAACGATATTAAAGTCCACGATACTTAGACAATTGTCATATTGAATCAAATAAACAAGATAAACGTACGAATTACGAGAAAATGGGGCATTCGTTCAAACTTGACGGATAATTGCATTTTCAAAATTGTTTTTTTACATCAAATACTTTTTGAACATCAAATAAATCTACCATCGTCTCAACACACATCTCGACATGGAGAAGAAGCACTGAACATTACACATTTATTGTTTACACTTGATAATCAATTGACTTCCCCAGTTACTAGCGATTATATATTGAGTATATAACAGGTTGCATGTATTGTAATGTCATATTAAAAGGAAATATGTACGTTGTTTTCTGCTGCTATATCAGTTATATTGCTCAACAATATAACTGATATAGCAGCAACAAAAATGCAAAACACTTTGCATTTTTTAGTCTACAGAGAAACTAGTAACTAGTAAGTACTTAGAACCTTATAAAGGTCTCTGGGGTTCGTTGGGCGGGGATCGCACAGGATCGGTCGCGTGGTAGTTATATAGGAGAGGCAGCAGTGAACGTCAAAAGACTGAGATGATGATGATGATAGATGATGAGAAACGAGTTTGGTGACTCTTGTTAGAGCGAAAAGTTAGTCGCGTATCGCTTGTATACAGACAGGTGTGTAATATTACAGAGGAGACCAGTACGCCCAAGAGACGTCTACATTGCGATGGTTCGTAGTTTGTTACGATTACTTAAAACAAAACTTAAAAGTGAGCTCGAACGTAGATACGTTGATACTCCGCAAAAAAAGTGATTTTTCTGTGCTCTTTCCATATTTTCTTACAAATATAATACAATAATAAATTGACAGTTCGTCCAATACACAATGTCTGCAACTGCTGAATCAATGTGATAGATCCATAGTTCCACCAATTCGATACCACCAGTATCCTTATGACGCCCAGAAGCTAGTCGGTTGTTTTAGCCCCAGAGATGAACTGCTGGCTATACTTACAACGAAGACGATCTTAGTCTTGAGGAGCTGCAAAGTATCTATTGACACATTACATAGTTAGCCTGCACGCTCGTTTATTTCTGACTTAAAAAACACGTATAGAATAGGTTCGGAAGTGTAGGGGTTCATAAGAGCCACGGATCCTTCCCGATCAAAAGTTCCACCAAGTACCGAAGCTTAGATTCAAAATTCGTTTTTTGAACAGTCGACTTTAGAATTCTAAAAAGTCAGAAATTTGTCTCATAACTTTTATGTTAAAAGCTGTCGTATTAAGCGGACGATGAACTAGCGAGTTAGGGACGGCCCGAAAGGATGTGGAGGTATATAGCGTGGCCATAACCTTGCAGCGTGTCAACACGTCTGATATACCTACGTGTTGTACTTTATTGCACTGTGACCATGACTGATTTGCTCCTCGGATAATGCATACAAGTAACAATTATAAAATAACCTAGTGGTTAAGATTCTGGCCTCACACACGGAGGTCCTGGGTTTCAATTCGTGGCATGGTCCTCCAATTTTTCATAGTTATGCGGGTATTAGAAAATAATTACCGCTTGCTTTAACAGTGAAAGAAAACATCGTGAGAGAGCCTGTCTGCCTGAGGGTTCTTCATTAAGCTCTTAAAGGTATGTGAAGTCTACCGAACCAAATTTAGCCAAGATGGTAACACTACGGCCCAATCCTTCTTATTCTAAAAGTAGACATGCCTAGCGCGTGTACAGTACTGGCTTGGAGATCACTACGCATACTTATTTTAAACTTAATACTATTCCTATGTTTTTTCGAGTAGTAAAATCCTTTGTGGTAAAACGCCACACCTATTTCTTTTAGTAACATTTAACCTTTGCCGTGTGAAATGGAGCTATGTCTCAATATGATGATAATGGTAAAAATGTTTTTTTTAAAAAGCTGTTCCTTAAAAAATATTACAAGGGGTAGAAACGCATCTATGCTAAGCTGATGGCTTTTATGTTGGTAAAATAACAAACGAGCGTGCAGGTCATTTGATATTAAATGCAGCCAATGGACACCCTCGTCCAATCCCAAACTATAATTTTTAAAAAATAAGTAAATCGCCGACCCCAAGACCATGCCGTCTCCTTGTTAATCATAGCTGAAGGTTGTACTTTAATTTTATATGGGCTTTATGAGATACAGAAGTCAATGAACGCGTATCACCACTTACCGTGTACTATTTGCAAGCCAAAAAAAAATAAAATATATTACCTTTTAAAGTTGCTGCGCATTTGTAATATTTAATATTTTAATTTACATATTTCTCATAGTTCTTAAGTGTGCTAAACATGTTGATATTTATGTTATGAAACAACATTTTGAATATTAAGTAATAAAGAAACGGGTATAGACATAATAATATATAAGTAAAGATATAAGATCTTATAATTTAATTAATCTTTTAATTTAATTTAATTTTAACTTATTTTATTTATATATGTCATAAGTATACCAACACTAACATCTGTTAAGTATTAATAAAAATGAAAATGATAAATGGGAAGAGTTCAGCAGAATTGAATCTGACTTTCAAAAACAAGACGTAAGACAATAAGGTTGTATATTTTATGTCTATTGCCGCACAACTGCGTCATTTACTGTTTTTATTATTTGAAAGGGAAAAAGAAAAATTACAATTATTGTTTTCGTCCGGTTCCATTAAAATTAAATAAAATATTATGTTGAAGCATGAAAAAATTGGGGATGAAGTTACATCAATACATTTGAAAGAAATTATCATCTGTAAAATTGATAAAAAGGAATACATTTTTGTTATATGAAAAAATGTGCAAACAAGGATGCAGTCTCTTTAGCCCATCGATTTCCACACGCAACTTCAAACAGGACTGAAGTCCAATGTTAGGTTGTACTAGCCGTTACTACTCTTGAGGACTAAGATGTTCGCCTCAATTCTTTGTGTTCTTCTTTAAAGGCAGTTTTTTTGTTAATAATTATTATAGATAAATTAAAATGGATGTCCTATGCTTAGCAAACTGCATGCGGGCCCCGAGACGGGGAGTCAAAATCCTTGTATAACGGTTATGGTAACGCATGACTCATAATTACAGAGAACAATATTATAAGCGTCTGAAAAATATTTATATTGCTTTTCCCTATATGTACGGGGAAAATTGAAAATTATCTGATTATACTTTATTATTGCCGCAAATTATAGATATTGGCCGTTAAGCAGATCCGGGAAATGAAGATGTTCTCTAAGATTGTATTAATATTGTATGCATTTTCAGAAAAATATTTTTAGGTTTGAACAATCTTAAATTACTTGGCGTATGTGCTACCATTTAAACACTGCAAGTTCTGTTTCCACCATTATCATGTAAATTATATGTATGTTGCTTATAATGTATATCGACTTCCTGCGCTTTTCAAAATGTCGTATATAATTATTTTATCTAATAAAACCTTACTGCAAATGTATATGTATCAATTATAATTCAAGCTTTATTCCCAAACAAAATTGTACACCCTATTTCAACACTCTTATGTGTGGTTTTTTGTTTTTTTTTTTTTCAAATCTTAATGGGATCAAACAAAGAAAAATACAAATCGTTTAATTCATAGAGAAGTTATGTGGCAACAATCACTAACAAGAGGCAACCGAAGGTCCTCTGGTTTTTGAAACCGCTTAATAACTTCAAAAAATGCGCAATGATCTCTTCTTCTTAGCCGGCGATGCTGGTAACTCTGGTGTTGCAAATGTCCATGGGCGACAGTACCTGCTTCCTAACAAGTGGCCCGTCTGTCCCTTTCCGTTTGACTAAACAAAAAAAAAGATAGTGATAATATAAATGAAAAATACAATGGACTACAAGTATCAGTTGTTAAATAACGAATATTGGTCAACCTGGTGTTATCAACCTAATTTGAAAATCGTATACAATAACAGCATATTACCACAGTTCTAAGATTCTTTATGATCGACGACTTTTTTGCATCCAGTACGCATTACAAGTACTACATAAGTTCTATGAACTTAGTATTGATGATAGTCAATTTCACTACCATTATTGTTTTTGCAGTTTAACTAAAACCACTGACATATTTTTACGTAAACGTACCAAAAAGCATTAAAGAAGTACATTTTCATATTGTCGTTGATATTGTAATGATGGTATTATTTTATATCAATTAAACATAAAATAGGAAATAGTCCTGGCTGCTACCCATTTTCTCCCACGGTTGGGCTTGGTTTCACTCGACACCTACTAAAGCATCGAGCTGCTCCAAAGTTGAACTGTTGATATACAAGTCAACCAGTCAGAGTTTCCTACTCGGTAACCTGAGGCTCTAAGGTTTAAAGACTCCTATTTATGGAAACAAATCGGGACCGATGACTTAACCTTCGAAGTTGCGTACACATGAAAATTTGCTACTAGGTTACCCATCCAACTATTGATCGCACCCGATGTTGCATAAATCTGTGGGTCGGTTACGATCTACTCAAACCGCGGAACTCCTCTTACTTCATATAATAAAACATGTTATTTATTTTGGCAAGAAATAAATTAATTCAACAATTAATCATTTTACGAATTAAATAGTTTATTTAATAAGTAAACATACAAAAATATAATAAAGAGTAATTAAATTAAGCAAATTTTTTTAAAGCCTTTACGTAGGTACTCGAAATTAATTAAGCACATTCTTTTCAAACAATGTTAGTACTGAAGCTACACTTTCTCGGCAATATTAATTAGCAAACAGTACATTAGGACACGCGACGAAACGTTCAGTTTTCAGCATTCACGTAACCGACTACTTAATTGTTCGTTTTGTTATAAAATTAAATTAGAACATAATTATATGAGACGGTGTGCGATGTATCGGCTAGAGGGGGGCCTACGTATATAGCGAAGACGCGCCGGTGTGCGCGCTACAGTGCCAGCCGCGCATCACGACACATTTTACTTTTAAACTTTATCTCTCGAACGTCAGTGAATATTTTTTATCTGTGTTTCGGATTCTGTGATTTTGACGGTGAGTATTCCATGCCCGTATCTATTGTATAAAGTAAAATAATATACACTAATAATCGGAAGAAATATATTTTGAAAATATTATTAATATTGTAACTTAATTTCAAGTTTATTATTATAAAATATATTACAAAAAAATATTTGTATAAATAGTAGAGATAAATTATAATATAATTTCAATGATAAAATGTCTTATAAATAATGTTATTTTGAAATCTTACATAATAATTACATTGTTTTTATTGATGTGGAAATAACCGTTATTAGTAGTAGTCATAGTAGTACAAATCGTAATTTTCATAACGATAAGAATCACATCAATTGTTTATGGTTTCCCGATTTAATTTTCTAACTACAATAGATTTTTTCATTGAATTTGAACATAATAAATACAGCTGTAAGAAAATTCTGAATTAGTAAAGTAACGAACGTAATTTTTCACAGACCTAACCGTCGGAGCAACGATAAAATGGCTCACATAAAGCTTGTGGTAAGTTTTTTTTATTATAACTATCAAAATAAAACTATGAAATAACTTCATAATTATGTATCATTATCTATTTCATTTATCGTCATTAATCATTAAAGTTACTACACTATTGCTGGGCAGGGATTACTAAAAAAATAAACAAAAATAGTAAATAATAATTATAAAGTGGCGGGAAAAAATAAGTTTAGAAACTTGAAGCAAATTGCACCTGTATGAATTAAATAAATCTTAGTATGTCACTTTTGTTAACCATTTATACATTTTATCGAAATAATGAAATGAAATGCACATGAAAGCAAGAAAGAACAGCCTTTTTCTTCCGTGAAAATCCATTTATTGTTCATAGGCGTGCGAGGACACTTATAAATTCTAAATTAGGTACAATCTATTCTGACCGCCAGTTTAGAGAGCCTCAATAAAGAGATGCTAATGAAATATTAAAGCCATTACCCCTTGAACTAAAATAAAGCAATTTCATTTAAATATAATAATTGCCAAAAATTACATTTAAAACAGACATGTGTTATTTAAAAGAAATCTTAATTTTACAGAAACAATAAAACCAAGTTGTAACATTTTTGGCGATTAAGTTATTTAATCCCAAAAATACACATGTAACTTAATTATAATTACCTTTATTTCTACTTCCGAAAGCATTAACATGCTCCAATAATGTTGTACCTAAAAGCCGAGCAAGATGAGATAATATGGCTGTTAAAAATGCATGTATTCATTTAATCAGCATATGTAAATTTAAAAATCCTACCAAAGCGGCAGTGGCCATTAAGTTGAACTGCATGCAGAACCTTATATTTGCGGTTATATCGTACGAAACATCATACAAATCTAATTTGCATGTCTAAATTTTAAATCTAATTTGCCATAAAATGCTAAGGTGACATGAAAAACTTTTTATTGAAATTTAATAACAAAACCATTTTTAAATCGGACAAGTACGTTAAAGTGCTTTAAATACACTTTATTTAATCGCTATATAATATATAATAATCAAATAGTGTAGATTATTTCTCAGTGCTACCCAAACCTATAACGGACTTAAGCCTCCTGCTAAATGATTATTAATTAGGGGCACCACAAAGAAACACCCAGAAACCCTATGATCACCATTATTAAGTTCAATGGTTTCCGTGACCAACTACCAACTACTGAGGCGGATTTATATGCACTTACATCATGTATGATAGTTTTATTGTGTGGAAATTAATATAAATAGCAATCCATTCCGCACATGCGGGCTACTCCGGCACTACTTTCGCAATTGCATCGATTAGAAAACAGTTTTATTTATCACTTCACAACATGATAAATGATTAAAATACATACTTTACTGAACTAAAATAACGGAAGGTGATAGGTTGATCTATGACGTTATTTTGTTCTACTGGTGCGGCAAGGCACAGTATAAAACTATTGTATAGTTTGTAACATACAATTTTAGATGGTTAGATGTGATTAGAAGTTAAGAAAGCTGTATTGTTTAAAATAATACGCATTGTAGTCGAAGACGAAATAAAATGTACGTATAATAAACATGAAAGAAATAACAAAAAAATCACAAATAAATTTATTATCTTCAACCAATTACTGTCACACTGCTGGGTACGTGTCTCCTCTCACATTGACAAGGGTCACTTGACCACACGCCATATACAAGTTGATAAACTTTACACACCTTTGAGATCCTTATGAAGAATTCATCATTAAAGCAAGTGATCATTAATTTCTAATACCTTCAACATATATCTTCGAAAGATAAATGGTTCAGGCAAGGATTTGAACCCCGGGCAGCCGCGCGATATGCCAAAATCCTACCACTAGGCTAAAACGAACATTATTCCATAGAATTAACATTAAATTTCAATTATTTCAGTAATGACTTCCTCCAAGACGTATTCGTTTTCGTGTTTTATTAATTACGAACAGAAAAAGTGGCACTCATGACTCTTAATTTTATTACAAAGAGGAATGAAGTACTGAAGAACAGCGACATGCTTCGAACAGTTATTGAGTTACCTTTTAAAGAAATAAAATTGCAAAAGTTTATACAAATTTAAACAAGTATTTACAAGACAGGAGCTTTACCCTTGGATTGGTAAAAGCTCGATCGACATAACGAGCCTATAGTCCACAATATGGCAAATAGTCGTCATCATAGAGTTTTGGTCTATATTGACAAGCATGTACCATATTGTGCATTACTACTAAGATAGTAGTCTCACATATTAGTGAGCACTTAACCAAACCTTGCCACCGAGACACAATATTTGTTTCACTCTAGATGTAGCGGTGGTACCTTCCCCGTTGAACCGCACGAATTTTTACCACCAATAAAAAAGCAGTAATTTACTAAAGGAAAAATAAACTATAATGCCGGAAATTCCAAGTCAATAAAATGAAAATTAATGGAATGCATAAGAACGGAATCTGCAACCAATAAAATGTGCTTTATAAGGTTCGACATATAAATGTCAAATTATCATCATGTTGCAATTAGATTGTACTATCGATTGTTGTAGATTCAAACCTACATGTTTTTTGATTTGCTTTGTTATATTTCATTATTAACAATATATGGAGAGTTGGTTTGTGAAAACTGTGCACAATCATTTCAATCATCCTAATAACAAAATAATACAATCAGAAATATGATAAACGATGAACTTTACATCTTTGGGTGAATTTTGACGAGAAAGTAAACGATACATTTTGTTTACATCTGTTAATCGAATAGAGAAAGTTTTTCGGGGCTCATAAGCCTGAACTTCCGGGGATTTCATGTTAATTATTTACCGGGGCATTTAAATGTTTTTTAAAACATTAAAAACTTTACACGAGCATGGTAATGGTTTCAAAAGGTAAACTGCATGGCTTGATTGGAGACGTACCACTACGTTCCCAGTTCAGCCGAGCCTCAGCCAAACCAAATATTGCGTTTTGATAGACAGGTGTTGTTGTTGTTTTTGTTGAAGATCGCCTCACATATAGATAAAGTGACCTCAGTCCTCGTGAGTAACCATGCATCTGAAATCAACTTCAGAAGTAACTCATGTTCTACATAAACTTTTATTACAAATTTCCATGGGCGGCAGCGACCACTTATCTTCAAGTAGACTGCAAGCTCGTTTCCTACTTTAATGAAAAAAAAAATTCGTCAAGATATCCCATACAGAGTTCTGCCTGAAGGATAACCCACACCACGATCGTCAGTGCGTACACAATAGGAGAGTTGAGTGCCGAGTGGCGTTGCATCACACCAATTTGCGGTGCGTTGCGTCAGGCCGCGATACAACACCGCGGGAGCCTTGGCGTCACAACTTGACATCTGGATCCTTTAAAATTCCTATAAGCTTCTCGGAGTCCCCCATAAACTTCACAAAGTTTATGAGGTCTACCAATCCACACAACGCCAGCGTTGTGGACTGTATGAAAGACCTCGCTTCTGTCCTATGTATATGAAGTGGGTTAAATATATCCGTGGACGGTAGCAACCACCTCCATTCGGGTCCAAACTGATATACTGTAAGCTCATTAACTTCTCAATTTTATAAAAGTAAAAAAGACAAAAGAAATGTACACCACAATATTAGAGTCACTTAACTATCACGTACTAGAATCTTTTAAAGAAAGTACCTTCCTCAAAAGCTGATGTAGAAATAAACACAATTTTGCTTTCTAATGACAAATGTGATTGATAATTTAAAATATGTTATATATAATTTCAGATTAAAAAATTATAAACAATTATTTTTCTTCACAGCTTCAGCTGACCTCAACTAATCCAACAATTCGGGGTTATTTTTCTATCTTAACTAAAATGGCATCGCATTGGCATCGTTTACGACAATGTAAAAATCAATTGCAACATATCGTATAATTTATCAGACCCCAATTGTGGTGATTAAAATTACAAATATGAATAATAATGAGTTTTTATACATGTATTATCATATTAATGAGTCGCATCATCATATTTGGTACTGGAAAGGTGTCGTAACACCTAACAAATCTAAGAATGCTTTCTTACATAATAATTACAAAGAGAACAAGATTTTCTGCACATAATACACGATCGGTTAAAGTTTAAAGTTGAAAAGTAAATATATTTTTTATTTTCTTAATTATGCATGTTTGTAATCTTAATTAATATACATACATATGGTGCTGTTACTGGAATTACGAAAGAAAACAGTCAAAGCAGGAGTCAACATGCGTAAATATTTAATGCCAATTGTTTCTTTTATCTGTGAAAAATATTGGAAATGATCAATACAATTACAGACAAGCATACATATATTACATCTCAGCAGTCGTTTCTTTACTTATGTTAACGTGCTCGGGTAGCATGGCGTGCCAATAAAACGTGCTAAATTTTACCTCTGTACACGACGCGATAAAGTAAACTACAATCGGTCCGAAAGCAGATGTTTACACATTATTGAAAGTCTTGCAAGCCCCTGCCCTTCAACTTAACCGCATTGGCACTATAGAGCACGCGTCGAACACTCAGTAGTGCGACCGACAACAAAGCCTTCTTTCTAACTGTCCAGTTTATTGTTGTCTAAAACGTTCGCAGGCACGTTCATATGAATATTTTTATGCTTCTTTAGATTATTTTATTTCGAAATGTTTTTAGTATATGTATTAATCAAGCAACGAAAATATTACTCTTATATTTTTCCAATAAAATAGCAGCAGCATACACTACCAGCAATACCAGAGCGCTGTGCGAATTTTAATCCAAACTTTATTGAAAATGCACAATGTATATCGTAAAATATCCTATTTAAATCGTATACCTACTATCTTCAAAAGGAGGTTGTAGAGGTCATAGTCAACTACTATGTAGAACACGTATCGCATAATTTGGCAGTTCCATGTTTAGCAAAAACAAAAGCTGTACTAGGATAAATCGTTAAAAATGTAAAGATTACCTTACAGTAAAAACCACTGCAACTTTAAGTTAATCTTAAAAGTGTTTTTCATATCTGTGTCATAATCATAAAAAAAGTTACTTCGGAAGCACTAATAAGTGTGATTATGCTTTAGAATTATTATCTTCAGCCTGTCATTATGTTTTTGAAATATAACTTCGGAACTATTTGTTTGTCAATGATTGTTTTGACTTTACTCTTATGAAAATAACGCAACTTCTGGCCAGTAGTCAATCTTAAATTCCTATTTTCTGGATTATCATCATCAGGCCTTCCATATTGCCTTTATTGACTTTTTCCACGACATGGCACCACAGACTTTAAACCTTCTGTAGTCAACCCGGCCATGCCACATTTGTCAAAGAAGAAAAAGAACTGCGTTTGAGAATGCATCACCATCTCTGGTGGTTGTCGTTAAGCCCCTATAAAAATGCGTCCAGCCCACTTCAGCTTACTACTTAGAATCGATAAAAGATAATTTTGCTTTGATCAATATATGACAGCTATTCCTGATATATCCTCCTCATAGACCGACTAGGACTATCGAAATAGAATCGAGCTAATAATATCACAAGAATAAAGGAACACCCACACTGCGGGGACAATATAGTACGATTTTTCATTTGAATACGTCACACAAGGCAATGATAAGCGATAGAAAGTAAGAAGGCCAAGGTCGTACAATATTTCCGCAGTGACGTAACGGCGAGATTGCGTGGACGTTGTTTGCCCATTACCGCACGCGCGGCAAATTCAAATGAAATCGCAAAACTATGTAAAACCCCTCCGGCTATTTACCGTTTTGCTTGTTGACGTTACTTCACGAATTACCATTTGAATTTTCTTTTCTGTTTAGAACAATGAAGTACGACATAATTACTTACTTAACTATGCTTGGGATATAATACATATTACTAGCTTCCACTCACGACTTTGCTAAAGCAGAAGTCGATATAACCACATACTCATGCAAACTTTCAACATTGGAATTTCCAAAATGTGTTTACAAGTCAGGTACGCTATGAAGAATTATAGAATGCAAAATTATAGAATTCTAGGTTCCACGGTAACGGCTATGTAAAATAGTATATTTGGTCTCAAAATTTATATATATTTTTTTGTGTAACATAAATGGGAATTTTAAATACATTAAAGGAACTGCATTAAAATTTCTCTTGGCTCTACGATATCGATCCCGAATACTAGAAACTATTTAATATGAAATATTAAAATTTGCTCTCATATTACAACAGAAAGTACTCACTCTCAAATGATTTTGTGTTCGATAAACATGAAACAATAGGAAGGAATCTACCATAACGATAATTAAACCAATCTTTCCAATCGAACCCAAATTATAAGTCAATAAGATGAAATGCTCATTAAAGCACATATTAATTAAAGTTAAAAAAACTATCAGTCCTATTAAATCTTTTCCCACGGTTAAGATCAATGAGAAAGAAGAATAGATAAAGTTAATGCTTCCTCCTACACAGACGTCGATTTTTAATCTTTGCCACAAGAAAAAAATACGAAGTTCACTGTATCCCCATTATGAAAGTGCTTCCTCAATCCCTCATGGAACTTGATGTACACTTTACAACATTGGTTCCAAATGTCTAATACACGATAAATGGACTAATTTTAACCTACTTCAAAAAAGGAGTTCATAGTTTTTTACTTTTAGCGTTTAAGGCTGCCGCTTATCAAGATTTGTAGAAACTCTTTTTGTTTGGCAGGATATATGTATTTCCTGTTTGGTTCTATTTAAACTTGAAGAGAAAATGTTACCTCTAGGATCAAAAAATAAAAAATGCAATTTGATATTGAAGTTAAATTTAAATTACATTTGAGTAATGTGTATATAAATATACATACATGCGTATATAAATATAAGTAATGTTTTATAATAGTATTTAATAATAGATACAATTTCTTTGAGGGTCATTTTTTAAGTTAGTATTATTCCTATCAGTAATAACGTTAAGTAACATGTTTAAAAATTTTGTTTTTGCAAAAATACAACAATTTTTTTTGCAAAACTGTTTTTATTGCATGACAGTCAATATAAATTCAGCGTAAGACATAAATTATAGAGGCATGTATAGACAACTTTAATCTTCTAACCCGACACTAAAGCGTAACTCTACATCCTTCATTGCTGAATGTGGACTGCGTGACAATCGGGCATATTTATCCAGCCTTATACGTGCATGCGTACAAATTATTAATAATCCATCACCCGTTCTTACGGCGTGTTATCATTAATTATCCCACCTAACGCTATTGTCACAAAACCGAAGTGTTCTCATTCGCTCGCATTAAATTTTGCGTTTAGGCAGTTTCTCCACTTTCTTACAAGCTCAGACAATGTAGTCGCGACAATTCTCTAATGTTCCATTGTCGCGATGTTTTGGTGATCATCATTAGTGCTCTCGTACATTGACATCGATGCAAACACTAGTGAATAGTTCGTGGTTTCGTAATTCGTCGAAAGAGGAACATTACATTCGATAAGAAGTTTAATTATGAGTATAAAAATGAAATGAAAGTCTGTATGTGTGCTGTCATGTTTTTCTTTGACCGTTTACGATTTTTACAATTGGTTTCTAACATGATACCTAAAATGGTTCCTTTCACGTAAAATTAAAAGAAAACCTGCTTGCAGATGTTAAATTATCTGTACTATATACATAACAGAATTTTAAATTCCATTAGAGATGCCTTACTATTGTACTGAAATAGCTAATGAGATTTTGATAATTTTACTGACAAATTAATTTTCGCAAGCTTTTAGTTGGAGCACATTGAAAACAATGTTTTACCAATTACAATATAAAACAACACAGTAGAGGTGGTGCTGCAGGAGGAGAACTTACAGGATTTCTCTCATTGTTTTCTCTCCAAACAATCTCACTCTGTTATTTTATTGCTTAAAATAATTTTATTAATTAGAATATTCTAGAACTAAGAACTAGATAAAAATAAAAATATTAATGTTATTACATTACATATCGCCCTTACGTTTAAATACTTATACTTTCCAAAGTACTTATTAACATAAACGCAACACGCACTAAAAGCTTTTTGCTTTATTAATAAGCTATAAAAGATATAAGCAGCGGCGGGCCGCGCTCCGAGTACAACAAAAGGTTAATTCATGAAATGCTCCTTTCATTTATTTTTTATTCCCGACGCTTTTATCCTTTCAGATTTAACATCTCCGTAATATTTGTGATGTTTTCTGTATTCGTATGAAATATTAACCGAAAAGGTCATCATATTACATTCGGAAGAACTTATTATTTTTTGAAAAAAATAGTGTCGTCTTTTAGTAAACATTATATATGTTGTTATATGTAGTTTTTGAGATTAAGGTAGAGGTTTTAATAATTAAATTTATGGAAAAAAAACATCAAAATATGAAACTTATTACTAAATATCATGAGATTTTTGTAATCTTGGTAAGGTAATCTGAATTACTTTAAATTTAGTTCACCCCTATTTAATAAGTAACCTTTCCAATGTATGTACTTAATCAATTTAACACGATAAACGTTATTATTATGGCGGTTTACATATTCAAATTAATCATAAATTCAAATTTCAATATGTAATCGTAATTTACATCAAATGAGTTTTTTAATATTATTTAATTAAAACGTAACGAAGATATTTTGGATCCCAGAAATAATGCCCATTACCTCACAAATGAAAACGTGCCTGCAAATAAGTTATCCATATTAATGAGCACATACCGAGCCTTATTTACGACTTAATCCGAGAGAAACTTCACGCTTGTAGATTAAAAGAAAGTGGCCCAGCTCACACAAAACTGCGCTCACAAAACTGTACGTCACAATGTGTACGTAGAAAAGCAAACACAATACTAGGCCGCGGCATAAAACCTGGGTCATAGTTCACACAGCCTATTTACGCGCACCTGCATAAGTTTATGTAATGTTTATCTGCGACTCGACTATCTCGCGTTACGGTGTACATTACTCGTTTTTAATGAGCGTAATTTAAGCTCGTGTGCAGTGACCGGCAATGGATAGCATATAACAGAAAGTCCCGCTGTCACGGTGTGCCGTCACTTTTACTTTCGCCGTGTGCAGGCGAACGCACGTGACGACCGTTATGTCATTCGCATTATTCAAATTGTTTTGCTTGAATTTAAAATGTTAGAATTGGGCTCACTTTTTTTTCTGGAATTATGTATGTCGTTTCGGTTTGTGCTTTTTATCATTAGAAACTATTTATTTTAGATTCGTTTTAATTTCATAATATGTAACTTACGTAAAATTTTGCTTTCTTGAGTTAGGTATAGTGGGGTTAGCACCTTTGAAAATATACTTCGAAAGTCTCATTTAGCAATCTTATAAAAAGCTTGCGAAAATTAATTTGTCAGTAACATTATCAAAATCTCATTGGCTATTTCAGTATAATAGTAATCGTTATTGAATTTCAATTCAAATTTAATAATAATACATCAACATTAATCGACAACAAAATAATGTATAAAATTAATAATGTTTGACGTTTGTTTTCACACAATTAAATTAAATATCTCATAAGTAAATAAAATGGACGGAAAAGCTAACATTTTGTGTTATTTTTTAAATATGTCACATACATACGTATAACCTCTTGACTTTTCCTTTATATAATCTATAGAGTGAAATGTGACGAAAAAATGCGCAATTTCATAGGAAAGTGCCGGCGGCATTGTGCGCGGGTTCCGCGTGCGGAGGTACCGGCAGGCAATTGCATCAGGAAGTATCCTATGCTCAGACAAAATATTTTAGTTTATGTTAACCATCAAACTACGCGGACGGATGAACTCGTGCGAAAATTGTTAAAGATTTGATTCGTGATAGTAACACTTATGCCCCACACTACGATTCCCATTTTAGATAAATCTTTTCCTTTGAGATAAACATGTTACTCTTAAAGCACCTAATCCTGGAAGAAATGCCATATAAGGATACACAGCTTAAGTGTCGAGTCAAAAGAATAGATGCTCCAAAAATATTCTGCGTATTCTTGAGAAACATAGGTATAAATTATACTTGGTACTTACAAAATAACAAACATATAATTTTATTGTTAGATATATAAAACTGCCTTAGGAGAACAATCATTCTTATCCTTATCATTTATTTGCTTCTTTAATGCGAAAACTACCGATTTAATCTACGTCAAATTTCGTACACAGGATACCAGGTCCTCAAAACTGGTTATACGCTATATATTATTACGGTGAATTAAATTACTTATTACTATATATTTTAGGAGGCAACTACACTTAGATTTGCCCCGTGCTACTTGTTAGTGCTTTTATATTTCATACATTGACCCAACGACTGAGGATTACGAAATCATATGTGAAATATACAACACAAAGGCATTTTATTAAATCAAGAGACGCTACGTAACTTCCGTTGTCATAGCGAGAGATATGCGGCGGATTGTATCTGAAAATAATTAGAATGCGAGGAACACGGTTGCAAATTGGATTTGCACAATTTGGAACAATACACGGCGCCGCGCCGCGCCGCGCCGCACCGCGCCGCGCCGAGTTGCGCACTCCGCGCGTTCCCATGTGTGTTCCCGTGAGACGTCGCCACATTCGAACGTCAACTTGATGTATGGGGCCCCTTTACCTGGGCCATGGATCTTGTTGCTAAACATTGCCTTTAAGTTATATAACATGAGTGAATTCGCGATCTTCCAAGGTTATACCTGGAATAATAATCGTTAAACTTCGTGAAACAAATCTTGCATTTATACGGATATGTGTGATTGCCGTTTTACTTAAATATGAGACGTCTTGGTCTTGGGATGTCGGAAAGCACCTTTGATCAATTTCATATTATATATTATATTTTGATCATTTCATGCGGACTCCTGTTCTGAAATTGCAAATGTCTGTGATAATTTACCATCATGTGCGCTGCCTGTTGTTTACAGTTCCTATCTCTTCATGGTTCTACTCCTATGCCCGCCTTCGCCATATTAGACATACTGCATTATAACAGCTGTTTTTGGTTGTTGCTTCCTAGTTTTACATGAAGTCCTTTTAAAAGCCATTCATCTCAGTTCTCTGGGATAGATAACGCAACTGTTCTGTAATAAATTTCAAGTAAATCTCATGTTTTACTTAGACATGGTTACAAATATTAGCGGCAAATATGAGCGCCAGTACTATACTTCTGTGGATTGTATATCAACTTATTTTACAAAGTTAAATACTTAAGTGGGGGAGATAGCACCCTTCCCTCGCAACTCTTGTGTTGTGATTGGAAATGGTTGCCGGCTACACTCACAAACGAGGGTACCATCTCGATCGTAGGGTGTCAGCGCATCTCTTCACGATGTCAGGCAGGACTTGTCTCGATCTCGCTCGTTTGCAACATAAAGACCACTGCTATTTACATTACATAAACAACGATGTTGATCGAAGGCTTTATTCCGTTCTAGGAACGTTTATTCCCAACGGAATCATCTCACCTCGCGATGCACCGCTGACGTAACGCGATGCGTTTACACTACAAATGTCAATGCTTACTTCCGCCTCTCGTCGCTAGGAATCGCTTGTAACGATTTATGGTTATGTGCATTTTAGCTTTATTACTTACATGAGTGACGTTAAATTATGAACATAATGCTCGCTCACGCGTCAAGTCACATAATGTACGTGTTTAGTATTTTTACTATGCATTAGCATATCAGCGGATATGCTCTCATCCCTACAGGCCCTAAGACTATAAATAAAACACAATTTAGGTGGAAGGGTCCATTTCATTGAGGAAAGCCAGTTGCTGATCTTTTTCTGATAATCAATGTTGTAATTAAATTTGATAATTATTCAGAGCCAAGAAACCTTATAAAGATATTAGTCCTATCTGAACACCCCTTATTTCCTCGAGGACTAACACTCTTTAAATGCTAGTGTAGTTTGCCATATAATAGCATGAGTCCTATTTAATAAGTAATTCAGGGGCCAATGGACGGCGTATACCTAAAATTTACTGAATAGTTAGAAGACATTAAAAAATGATATTTCTTTCTAACTGATATATCCTAAATTAGAGTATACCTAACTTTAACAAAATAGCATTTCTTCTTTAATAACGATTGTATGTATAAATGTCTAAACAAACAATAAATGTTTTCTATTGCAACAATAACGTAATATTACAAAAATATTACGTTAACGCATGAATGTAAATACAATATATATGTATACGGTACACGCTCGTTGTCATGACCCGTGTAATAGCTAATGAATATTTGAGCTTCGGCGGCAAAAAGTAACAAATTGCTTCTACAGCGTACCCATTGAGTTTTTAGTTTAAAAACTATTAAGGACATTCTAGTTCCCACTGTAAATACAGCTCATTCTTAACAATCGCTTGTACGAGTAATGTAGCGAAAAAAGTGTTGCCAGTTGTCCACGATGGGATTTAAATAAATTTGCATGTTCTATCGCTGTACGCCTCCGCCATTGTTCTCAGTGTTGCCACATGATGGCGCAATATCGTCTCGCGGTTTTGCCTCGCTTTTTGGTCACCTTGCGACGTTTAACACTTACTTTTACACACGGCTTTTAACAGCTTTTACACACTAAGTATCAAATAGAAAAATTGTAACAGACCATAGTCATTATTTGTTGCTATCACTTACGCAACTCCAATATTTACACATACACGTGGCGCCGGCTTTTTCTATAAAATGAAAGTAGCAAACGAGCATGAAGCCCACCTGATAGTTGACGATGACTGCTCGTGAATATCTTTAAACAACTCCATATAGACTTCTAATTGCGGCTGAGGCTGATTGCAAATATATTCATCCCCTAGAAGATGAAAATTTTCACCTTATTGTATGTGATTCGGCAAGTACAGCTTTCTATCGAAGCAGAAAAAATGTTTTACGATATAAATTATTATATTATTAATTATTCTTGACACCTCACCATCACCTTGAAACACGGTACTTTTTCTACCGTACCACATTGTAAATGATCAAATACCCATTAAATTTATAAACTTATTTTTCAAATGTGTTAAAAAGGAGACTTCAACAATAATGAAACATGTCTTGGACATAAAAAGCTTCATTTACAAAAGCCCTTAAGTCATTAGCAGTAATGGTTTACGGTATTATTTTTTATTTGCACTACCTAATGTTTCGCTAATGTACTTCTTGTCTGATATATCATTGTCACACTTGGAAACAAGTGCCCTGTTACTATCATATTTTCACTTCCTATTTCTTCTCGCTACTATCTTCTTTGGACAAAACCGACCATTACTGAACCGACCGACCTTCACCGACCCATTACTGAATCAAAAGAGTCAGGCAATAACCCTTTACGTTGACCAAAATACGTAATGAACGTCGTGTACCTTTGAAAATTTTATAAAAAATTCACTGATGGTTTCCTCACGATGTTTTTCTTAAACGTTAAGTTAAATATTCATTAATATCTACTTACCCATGTTACTTCGGGAAATTAGAGTGCTTGCCAAAGTTTCGAACCTCGGAGATCTAGCGTGAGAGGCCCAATTTTTACCATTATGCTATCCCAGTTACTGCCCCATAATTTTATTAATATTATCTATTACTTTTAGACGCTTGTAAATGTTAATGGAACATGTTTAAACGATGTAACCCTTAATGTTCTAATGACCGGCGCAATTTGTATCATAAGGTTATATTACAAAATGTGTTGCTACTATTTATTAAAAGTTACCTGTCAAAATCTGTAAAAAAGTTTACTGATAGAAATTGCTAAAGCTTTTTTTAAATATCAGTACAAGCACAATTTTGAGGCTATTATACACCAGCAAAAAAATATTTCCATCCATTTTAAAATATACATATGCAATGGTACTTTCTTACAGGTATCAATATTGTTATTATATTCATTTTCAAGTATTTTTCGAAACGTATCACAATAAATTGAAAATCCATTGCTACATGCAACAAGACAATCAAATTAGTCGAAAACTTTCGAAACATGTCTTAAAATAACAATATAAAGTGGACATCCGGTGCGGTGACCAAATTCACGAGTACCTCTGCCTGAAGATGCAAAAAGATAAAACCAGTAAAATCTTCGAAAGTACGCAAATTTACGAGACATTAGAATGCACGCGTCGCCTACGAATGTTCACCTTGAGCTAAAATACACGATTTTGGAGTAAACATAAAAAATTTCACTCGTCAGTCCGTTTGATCTTGAAACACGTGACTAGTTTGTCGATGACACTAGTAAAAGCGCATTGTTCTATGTCTTTAGAAAGTTCACAAGACACCGCCGATCTCGAGGTTACTACTGAGAATATTGATACAAATTGTACGACTAGCTACCAGCCGCGACTACGCCCCCATTAATTTTAAATACTCAAAATTCGTATTTCACCAAATTTCAATTAACGTTTTTGAATTATTTCAATTTATTACCGACAATAACTACACAGATTTAATATTATAAAATAAATCTGTCTTAATACCATATCCTGCCTAATTAGGCTCACTTAAAGGGGGGAGGTAATTGAAAAGCCCACAAATCGTAGCACAGGTGAAACCTCTGAATTCTACGTGAAATTTTGTACATAGGTAATTTATATACCATAAAAGAGGGCTAAGAAAAGAATATTGGAAATTCACCCTTTATTTATAAATATAGATCGAAAGTTTATATGAATGTATTGTTATATCAACTTTGCGTGTAAAGGCACAGGCAAAACAGCATAGTACCCATAATAGCTTTAATTAATAATTATAACAAACTTATTTATAACGTTATTTGTATCGCTTGTTAGTCAACGTTCATCAGACAAAGTTCGTTTGATCGAAGGCAGACTCGATGAATACTCATATAATAATGTTAGAAGGAGAACCGTTCAAAGTCGAAATTGCTCAAACACGATAATTAGTACTTCAAATGACTAATTTTGATCTAGTTATGGAGCAATTCTATTTTATTATTAATTTAGGCGTTCATACAGTGTAGGTTTGTTTTGTGTAGTGGATAGACAGTCATAAATATCACATCCATACAATTAGACATACCTATAGTAGAATAGAATAGAAGTTTTATCCTATACAGAGTTGAGAGATGTCTGGGCAGCAGTATCCACTTACCTATAGGTGAACTGCAGGCATGTAAGCTTAATACCAGCTTTGTATAATTTAATAAAAACACATTTCTGTGAAGATACCTCCACTTTCTCAAGGGTCTCATTATGTTTCCACTGAGCCCACCTGGCGCCGTGATGACTGCATAAGACCGGGCGCTGGCGGACAGAATTAATAATGAGAGTAAATTAGGAATTTAGGAGTCGGTTCTTTGTCTGTTTTTAGGTATTTATATTTATATGAAATCCACAAAAGATCCTTCTTGTTTTTTTTATAATGTGTATATGACCTCAAACTGTACCGAAATATTCCCCACGATCATGTACATACTCGTACATGTACTGGTACAACAAAATAGTCGTCTTGTTTGTCACTTATAGTTTAGCGTAAACAAAATACCTCTCCAAACGAAACGCAGAAATTATTACATTACGGATTATGAAGGTATCAGCGGACTGAAAAATCGGTCGAACCGTGCTTGTTCTAAAACTGAAAACGATATTTTATTATCGGTCTAAGCGGTTTATTGTGAATCAAAGTTCATTTGTAGACGGACTCTTAACCTTTAGCTTAAGGTTTGAATGGTTAAGGCCATCACGCTTTCACACACTTAGAATCTTCAATTCCAAGTAAATGATACTTAAGTGAACGATTTAGAAGCAGGTGGCAGCTCGACGCCGCAGATTCGCCTTGAGTCGATGTCGCAATGGGTTTGCGTAAAGTCATTAGAATAGGATAATTGTCGCGCGAAGCACGCACATTCGGGGCTCGTGACCAAAACTGAGGGTCTGCCGGCGCGGTGGGGACCTGGGAACTGGGTGACTCGCTCAAGTTTGCAAAGAATCTGAGATGTTTCCATAACTATTCAAAAGTGATGTAACACTCTAACAGTTGATGTAAAGTAAGCAAAACAGCAAATAATGTAGGCTAACTGATTTTAAGTGGCCACTTCAACGCGAGTATGGACAAATCGGGTTTAGTAATAAATCCACCAAGTACGTCAAAAGTGCTATTAAAATTTAACACAGATGCGACTCTACTACTCTTCAAGTGAAGGTTAGAATTCCTATACAATATAACAAAAAAACAAGGACATCCTTGTTGTTTTGATTTGATCTTAAATATATATATTTGAAGAGTCAAATCAAAACCACAGCTCTACACAGCTATAATAGATCAGAACTAGTGGATGATGATAAACTTATCCTCTTACTGAAACTGTCCCTCTTTAGTGTTTGTCTATTTATGACGAAGAAATATAGCGCTGTTCTATTCTAGTTAGAACAGTGTGGAAAATACCATATCTGTAGACTACAGTATCCACTTAAGGCTCACTTAGAAATAAAGCGATCATCTGAGTCCTCAGGAATAGCTACGAGTACGCATCTGTGATGGACTTCATGTAAGACTCTTGTTAGTTATAGACTTGGTTACATATATCAATGGGCGGCAGTGACACCTTACCATCAGGTGAGCTGCACGTTCGAGTGCTTCTTCGAATTTATGAAAAAAAAAACAATAACAATTGGGCTGCACTTCCTTTACAATTTAGACTACATAATAATAAAATAACCTCTACCACCTACGTTTCACCCATCAGAAATATATACAGCTCATAAAGGTTCCAAATCAAAAAACATGTCTTAAGGTCAATGTCGTCTTAGCAAAGCATTTAAATGTAAGTGGCAATCTGCCAATTCGTTGTCGGTCATGACGCGAAGAAAGGACGATTTCTTATGAAAATAAACCTTGACATTCAATTACGTACACAATAATCAAGTTTTACCGGCATCCAAACGTTTTAGGAAAACCCACTAAAGATTTTCGCCCATTTGCGACGACAATGTGACATCTTAAAGCCTCCATTTTACAAGAGATTATTTGAGAACTTTTGATCGATTCTAACTTTTAAATATAGCACGTAATATTGTTAAAACGTGTTTTAGGTCAACTAATATTGCAACAATTCGTGTAAAGGTATATTAAAACAAACTACACGCAATAATCGCGTCTAAAAAATAGAAATGTATCGAAATGTCACATTATCGTCGCAAATGGACGATAAGTGTAATCAAAAATATAGAAATAAATAACCTAATAAACTTTGACCTAAAATATTTCAAGCTCGAGGAATTTATGTAAAATGTTATAATATCACTGATGCTTCTCCTAAATTGAAGATCTAATCACATAACGCTTTCCTGCTTACCTCATTTCGTAGAATATCCCTATGGAACGATATATTTAGAAACATGTCGGAATTGCGAAGATAATTTTAAAATGTTTAGATTTGCAATATTTAAAACAGTACAATATCATTAACTTCGCTAAGAATATAAATTACTTTGCTAATACACTGTCTACTGTAGCAATAGCAACCTATTTTTTGGACTAACAGAAAATATTGTTTGCATACTAAGAATATTCATGCCTGTTAGTATAGTACAAGTTGTTATAAGAAATGTTGCTCAGATTGTTATAGAAAAAAAAACCTTTTGTGGTTTTATGTGAAATTATTTTAAAGGTGGTATAGCTGTTAGAGGTCGCCCGGGGTGTCACCACCTCCACCCTCATAACCCGCCGTAAAGCTACATGCTCTTCATGTATTGTGTTTCGGTTGGGAAAGTGTGATTGCCGGATACACATTATTGGAGGCGACCATCTTAGTCCTCAAGAGTAGGAACGCATCCACGTTCATCCTTAAATAGAACTTCTGTTCTAGTTGATATTTGAGATTGAACGTGGTTGTGCATGGGCTGCAGTGACCACTTAACATTACGTGACCTGCATGCAAGTTTCTTACTCATTTACAATAAAAACAAATCATAAACCAACTAAATCATCAAGATATTGTTATGGTGTTATACGTAGTCACAGGACTAGGTTAGTAATTAACCGTAAAATTCAATGATTTGAACACCACAGCTCAGATATTTACAATAGCTCATTGGAGCAGACAAACTGAGTCTTAGATTATATACGAGAGTATAACTACCTCAGATGACATCGACTGCGCTTTATAGAAACTCCAGTTCGACCTGTGAGATAACACCCGGGGAGGTACCACAGTCGCCCTCACAATCCGCCGTAAAGTTTGTGTTTCGGTTGGAGAGGTGCGGTTGCCGGCTACACTTTGAAGCAAGGAGACTATCTTAATCCTCAGAAGTAGCAACGTTCCAGTTCAGACAACATTTAGGTCGTGTCTGTGGTTGTCGGTCGATGTCTATGGGCTGCGACTACTTAACATCAGGTGATTTGAATGTTCGTTTGCTATTCTTCTTACATAAAAAAAACCCGGCCCAATAACCGACGTAAAGCATTTATTGGGTTTCACTTGAAAAGGTGAATTTCATCGTGTCTATTGGTACGATATCGATACCTATGGGGTTTCAATTACAATTAGCTTTAAAGTATCATAATTTCATGGTTGTTTTCTATTCCAGTTGGTGGTAACGCTGGTGGCGAGCGCGCTGACCGCGGCCACTCCGCGGAAACACTACAAGCGAGATGGTAACCGCACTGTACTATTTCTCTTTCACTCAGAAACAACACAACGATCGTTTCACAAACAAAATATACTTTTTATCACGATAGTTTTTATTGCAATGCTTATTAATTTTGAATTTTGAAATAAACTTGACATTGCACGAAATCTACACCCAAAGCTCTCTTATTACAATTATTTCACATATAAAACACATCGATAAAGGAAGGACAACAATAAGATAATCCCGTTTTTAGTTATGTCGAAGATACATCTTCACGTCGATCCAACAATTTTATCATGATATTGGAAAAGAATTCAAAAAAACAAGTACTACTTCTCATATATTATGTTTCTGAGTGAAAGGGCCACTTACGCAGCCTCCGCTACGAGCAAACTTGGCTTCTGCAAACACTACGCATGTTTGACCACAATTCATGCGCACACTTTATTGAAATTTTGTATTATTGCTTAAATGTTAGCAAACGCTTGGTCACTTGAAATTATTTGGGTTAAAGTTAAGCTTTACGTAACTGATTATATTACAAACGTTCGTTTTCCAAATAGATAGCAAATTCATGTACATATATGTATACAATGACCTGATTACAATCATGTTAACCACTCTATGTGCTTGTAGTGCCACGGCCACGGGACTCTCGCAACTAAATAAGCAAACATTATTTAATTACTTCAAACATACTAGTTGTGATCAATATGAATTTTATTCATTTACTTTCTCAGCGAAAGCAAGGCATCTGTGACCAACTACTTGTAGGACTATTTTTCTACGGTTAAAAGAACACCCATGGCAGTGATCACCAATGAAATTATACCTATAATGAAATTAAATGAAAGTATCAAGATTAATTGATATTTCTCGTAGCGCAGGCTTTGGAACAATTTATTAATATCGTAAATTAAAGCACCGATACCTCTGTTCGCAGCGCCGCTGAGCTCGTCGTACCTGCCCTCGTCCAGTGGCGGCCGCCCCTCTTCGTCCTACGGAGCTCCGTCCAGGCCTTCCAGCAGCTACGGTGCTCCCAGGCCCTCGTCCAGCTATGGAGTCCCCAGACCTTCATCCAGCTATGGTGCTCCATCACCGTCAAGCTCGTACGGCGCTCCTGCCCCATCATCGAGCTACGGAGCCCCGCCATCTTCGAGTTATGGAGCCCCGGCGCCCCGCCCTTCATCCAGTTATGGAGCTCCTAGGCCCTCAAGCTCCTATGGTGCCCCAGCGCGCCCTCCTGCGACCAGCTACGGTGTTCCCACTGGACCCTCTACCTCGTACAACGCACCGAAACCATCGAGCTCCTACGGGGCTCCTAAACCTTCTAGCTCATACGGCGCCCCATCATCTGGCTCCTTCGGCGGTGGCGCTCCTTCAAGTTCTTACGGTGCTCCTGCCCCGTCAAGCTCGTACGGTGCCCCATCATCTGGTGGGTCCTTCGGCGGTGGAGCTCCTTCAAGCTCATACGGTGCCCCTTCGTCCGGCTCCTTCGGTGGAGGTTCTCCTTCAAGTTCATATGGCGCTCCAGCCCCGTCTACCTCCTACGGCACCCCTTCATCGTCTTACGGAGCCCCATCTTCTGGACACGGTAGTGGCGGTTTCAGTTCGGGTTTCAGCTCCGGTGGCAGCAGCGGCTTCGGCAGCTCGGGTCACGGTAGCAGCAGTTTCGGAAGCAGTGGATTCGGCAGCAGTGGACCGTCCACTAGCTACGGCACTCCGGCTATATCTGCCCCCTCCAGCAGCTACGGCGCTCCCTCCAGCTCCTACGGTGCTCCAGCTCCATCAAGCAGCTACGGTGCTCCCAGTGCTGGTGGTTCAGGCGGTCACGGTTCCGGCGGCTTCTCGTCTGGACACGGCTCTAGTGGCTTTTCGTCGGGCGGCTCCGGCGGATACTCCTCAGGAGGTCACGGCTCCGGCGGATACTCCTCAGGAGGTCACGGCTCCGGGGGATACTCTTCGGGCGGCTCTGGGGGATACTCTTCCGGCGGTTCCAGTGGATACTCGTCAGGTGGTTCTGGTGGATATCCCGGTGGCCACGGCTCTAGCGGTTTCTCTTCTGGCGGCCAAGGCTCCGGCGGTTACTCATCTGGTGGCCACGGCGGTTCTTGGGGGCGCGGGAGGTTCTCGGGCTACCCCCGCGGCCCGTCCCCCTCCGATATTACCGATATTTTCATAATTTCTACAACTTCTGGCTTTTAATGTTCTCTGCAATAATTATATACATACATATAACAGCGTCCAAAATTGAAGCGACAACTTACTCAAAGTTGTTTCGGTCAATTTTTACACAAGGTAACTGTAACTTGAACAAGAAAGTGGAAAGGTAGCAGCTACCCAATGAATCTTGAAGTCTCTCTATTTATTTAGTCAGCTCCCGAGACTCGTCGGCGCCGGTACGTTCTGTGCTGAACGATTAGTATTATTTTATTATAATAAAGAATTGTACAAAACTTAGCGTAAGTACGAAAATATTTTGTAAAAATTAAAATAAAATTTTGTAAATAACCATATGACTTTTTATTTGAACAATCCTTGTCGTTTTATTTTTCATTCAATAAATTAAAATGGCATTAAAGTATATTCCAACACTATGTTTTCACTATTACCTCAATAGATCAAGTTTGGGTAAAACGTTCTTTTTTATCTCCATGTAATAAAAGTCATACTCCAACAAAAATATGTTTCTCTCATGTACCAACATAATATGGCACATTAATAAAAAATGTTTAGACGCGTTTTGGTGCCTAGCTGTATGGAAGTTTATAATTTCTCTACTTAAAGCAAAGATATAACGCTAGCTTTGGTAATAAAACATGATATTGAAATTACTCACTTAAATTGATTGTAAACATTCAATCAGTATTCCATTCTTGTTTCGGTAAAATTCACAGTGTAGATGTACCAATATATTACTAGATCAGCGATTTGTCCGTTAAATATTTTTTTAAAAATTATAATAGTAATACTCATTATAATCGATACGGACACCAAAGCCACATTGACTCAGTCTGCCACCGCATTAAGTAAAGATCATCGGCAGATCTACATAAAACTTGTTTTATTGTCTAGCCTTTGTACTAAGTCATCATCTAGGATACAATTTAGTACTTAATATTAAGCGACGCGATGCGAAGGTTACATTTACTCCTTTCTTGAAATTGATGATATCATTTAAAATATATATTTCCAAGGAACCTTTGCTAAACATGTGTCAGTAACGAATGAAGGTAGTGTTATATAATAATTTTGTTGTTTGAAGCATTGTCTGCGGAGTTATTATATTTGATAGAATAATTATTAATTAAAAAGAAAAATGTTAGGTACAAAAATAATTTTACTTAAAAAAACGACTTCCAAGAATGCATCCCCTATTTTTCCACCCTTAGAATTGGTATTATTATCAAATTTAAATGGACCAAACTTTAAGGTATATAAAACTTATAGGCATATTAATGGTAAAAACATTTTTCGAATTCGGCTAATATATGACAAAGTTTTACTCTAAAAATATAATTGAATTGACAACCTCCTTTCTTGAAGTCGATTATTCGTACGAAAAACGAGTGGGAATTGCATGAAAAAAATAGGCCAACATACTATAAGTTTATTTACGTCGCAGAGTTCACAACATTACACATTTTTACACATTTCAAATATTCAACAAGAACTAGGTATAAGTCAATATAGGTATATCTACTGGCTAACAGTGGGCTGCTCACTTCCGAAAATTATTGCCAACGAAAACAAAGTGTCTTACAATAATTCATTAGAGGCTATAGTAATCAATTGAAGATATTAATATAAATTTATTTCATTAAAATAAATGAACTGCTGTTCAAAATGACGTTGAATTTATTTTATTCCTAATTTGCTATGTTTATAATTTATTTTTATACATACCATTCGAATATACATACGAGTACATATTCGAAAGGTGATTTCATTATATAGAATAAAGAATTAATTATTGTTTTACCTTTAAAAAATATTCATTACAAAAATATAGTACAATGTAATTTTAATTAAATAAATTTATTTGCAATAAGATCTTAGCTATGAGAATAATAAATGAACGTAGAAAACACATATACGGTCAACTTGATTGGATGTAATCACTGCCGCCCATACACCTGTCACCGACTCCAGGGAACAGGAGTTCCACTCGAAGTCCGTCACAGATGTGTTGCTACTCCTGGAGACTAAGATGGCCGTAATTTACGTAACAAGCCATCATCCAATATCCATAAAATAAAGTACACACTGAGGACGAGAAAGATGAATGGTAGTATATAATTGTGTCCACAATATATTTTAGGAAGCGACGCCGAAGAACAACAACAATGACTAAAGCTACGCTTAAAAATATTTGATATGTATCCAATACACTAACTAGACACTATACATATAATATGATATGTTTATATTAACAGTAGTCACAGAAACATGATATGTATCGGTTCAAAGTCTTAGCGAAGTACATACGAAGTAGGCAGGTGGCTAAGTATCACATTAATCGTTAAATATTTGCAATATATGTATCTATAAACATTCAATCTAAACGTTAATAATGTCTATGCATCGACGTATAACGACATACAAATTCGCAAAAGCTAACCATTTAATATCAATAAGTCAATACTGATTTTACAAAGAGATTCAAAACACGTCTTAAACACGTAACGTTAAAAGCGTTAAATTTGGAAAATACACCGATTATGTGAAAGAGATGGAAACACTCGGGGAGGACACACAGACAATATATCAATTGAACACCAATACACATTAACCTACACTATTATAATCCAAACGTAGTGGCAATTGTGCGGGTGTTCCGTTTTAATGGATTATACATTTATCTAAGATGCTTTGATAAAATGGAGGCATCTGCACATTGTACACGTCTGTTTACAGCGATAATAAATCTCCAAGTATGTAGACGGAAAGCGTCGTCTACAGAGTAAATATTAAATCGAGGCAAATACGACGTACGCGTACCAATATTCTAACTCGAAAGTTAACGAATTGGAGTAACGTACCCAACGAATCTGTGTAAGTATTATATAACTGACATATAACGCCCATTTGATTTCATTGGCAATACTATTATGCCAAAACTGAAAAGACTACCACACGGAAACTTCTATCACTTGATAGAAAAGCAAAGATTGATCCAGATTATCAGTAACAGCAAAAACCTTTTCTATAGGCAGTAGTTTAGTGTAGTTAGTTTAATCGATCATTAAGTCCTATTGGTATACATATCTATAATCGACTGAACATTGTACAGGAGACCCCGCCTGAAGTTGACTTCAGGTGCATTTCTATCTCTGAGAACTAATGACTCTATCACGGTTTGCCTGTATGCAGTTAACACATTCAACTGTGTGCGGTTGTGACGTCTCATGCAGTTGTCCGACGTCGACTCACACAGCAAATTCATTTAGCGCTAATAACTTTACCAACCGTTTACTTTACTATTTCCATGACAATCTATGCACTGAGCTCTTGAACTTTACGCATAGTGTTCAGCGTGCGGTAACAACCGCAGTTAAACTTATCAACGTCATTCATGGTGTTTATCTGTTTATATCGACTGAAAATCAATCAACAGTGCTTTTCTTCTGATAGTCCTAAGTTGGAATGTAACTTACCTGTCTTACAATATCCTTCAAAATAAAACACAGCAGCTTCATACCGCTACGGCAGTACCACTGCGGTGTAACGGTGGTGCCGCTGCAATTGAACCATCAAAAAACTACCGTCATATCAGCTTTTTTGGTAACACCCATTTCAAGTATATATTATAGATATAGTAATTTCCGCCAGTAGCTTTTGATGACTTCGGGACACGTTAAATTTTATGTATATATTTATAATAATATATGATAAATATTTAAGTTTAATAAATTTGTTTAAGAAACAACATTTTATATCAAATTTTCGAACAGTTAGGAATTCAAACCTACTCAATATATCATCAAAAACCACCGATAATGTGAAACCACCTCTGAAGGAATATGTATTCTCTTAAAATATATACCTCGTCTACGATATGCAAAGCGTTTAAGGTCCGGAACTAAATAATTATAATAATTAAACTTTATCCTAATTCACAAGAAAGTTACTGGCCATAAGAATCTGTATATAGTTTGATAACTCGAGAAGAACTTGATATCGGAAACCTTTTTAAATGGAGTCACTTTAAGTGAAGTAAAAGTAATTTTGTCTTCAACAATGTTGTGATTACTCCATTGTAATATACCTTTACATTGCGCATTTATATAATACTTAAAATCAAATTTCGAGCTATTACTTTATAATGTGACCTGGTCGGCATCACCTTAATAAATAAATTTTAAACAGCGTCTTATAAAAATAACATTCGCCACTAAATTGTACTCAATGTGCATTACCTAACTTCATAAATTGCGAAAAATAATCACAATTACAACTCAATAAGTTTATATCAAAATAATATGACTGAATCAGAATAAAATATATAATTTTAATATACTTAATTCCTACGGGTATGCTTCTGAAGCGATAGATTCGTACTCACTCAACATTTACCACGTACTAGCACACGTTGCTCACGTGCCGTGAGGTGCTACAGTGCTACAGTGCTACAGTCAGTGCTCATCATTATGATCTGTGAAGCACGTAACATACATTCATATGTGCTCGTCCTATACTTTAATTGACTTAAATAAGGAATCCTCTTCAGTATAATATAAATAATTATATATTTAGAATATTCTCTCTAATAACAAATATTAATTTCACATTTTGATATGTATGAGTTGCTTACAGTAGTTCAATATTACAATAAGTCACATTAAATATCATGAACGCCTACAAAATAA